>LUCG01015870.1:0-13187 GCA_001633085.1 Carthamus tinctorius | reverse complement strand
GTGGTGCAGTAGTGGTGCAATCCCCTAAGCAGTCCAGATTTGTTCGTGATCAGAAACTGAAAAAGTACAATCCCCCCGCAAGATTTCTTATCGTTATGGTTGGATCTCTTGGATTGGGATTTACAGTTTATTTTTCCGCTGTGCATGTTTTGTACCCGTTAAATCCCAACAAAGGGATGGATTGAAGAGGAGGGGGTAGGGGTCTGTAACGTCCCAACTTTTTTTTTTAACTTATATAATAAAACATCCAAATATAAATAAACAATATGAGTTTAACGCAGCGGATAATATATATATATATACATATAAATATATGTATTAGTATATATATATAGATATATAATAAAACATCCAAATATATATAAACAATACGAGTTGTTTGCTCCAAGGCTCTGAGTAAAAAGTATTGAGAAATAAGGGCAAGTACCTCTTGATAGAAGATCTTCACAGAGGCCCTTTACAGAAGATGGGATGGGCTACAAGTAGAAAGATCCAGAGGCTCTGGGAACCTTCGCAGAGCATCTGCGGTCTTGGGCCTCTGGTGAATCAATACTTGTAAACTTCAAGTGTTGTCTCACGTGCTCTTCACGTGCTTGCAGTTATTATACCGACTTTATTTGGACGTTCACTATGAGGACACATGTAGAGATCTTAGCTTGCTAGTATCTTAGGACTAGTATAAACAGATCTTTGTTTGTAAGCTTTTACTGTAACTTTTGCGAGCTATACAAATCCGTCTTCACACACTTACTGCGTGTACTTGGTGTTCTTCATCTTAGTAACAATTTCTCCCTTGATCTTATTGTTTTAGTTACTAATTTGTGAATCATTTTATTCTAGTTACTCAATTATATCTTCCGCTGCATTCTCAACTATTATTGAGTGATTAGATTGATCAATTAATATCAAAATCTTCATATTTTTGATCCAACAATTGGTATCAGAGCAGGAATTGAATTCTAATTCAATTAATTCTGCTTTTGGTATTAATTTGTGATTCGTAGAACACCGTTTCTTTAAATTACCCTATTTTATTTACTATTAAATCAGAATCATCTTGTTCTTCGTTTTTCTTTTTCGAAATTCAATGGCGAACATGGTTAATACCTCGTTCATGAGCACTGGATCTCAATCCAAGCCTCCCACATTTATTCGAGAAGAATACCCACAATGGAAAGTTCGAATGATTAACTTTTTGGAGGGTATCCACCCCAGAATCTGTGAATTTCTCTACAATCCACCATACGTGCCAATGGATTTGATTCCACAAGTTCCGGTAACTGGTACAACCCCCGAAGTTCCCGAGCATTATGAGCCAAGACCAATTGCAAACTGGAGCAATGAGGATAAAGTGTTGGTTGAATTGGGAAACAAATGCAAAAGGCTGCTGATCATGGCTATCCCTCATGACATTTTCAAAAGTATTGATCACTGCCACTTGGCAATGGACATTTGGGCTGAATTGGAGAAGCAGATTGAAGGGGGGAAGAAGACTCTCAAAAACAACCGAGCTATCTTCATTGATGAGTATCACAGCTTCAAGGCTAAAGAGGATGAGTCTCTGTCAGACACATACTCCAGGTTCAACACCTTAATCAACAATTGCAAGAGGTATGGAGTAATGAGAACTACAGAGGACAACAACTCTCTGTTCTTAAAAAGTCTTGGAAGTGAATGGATGCATTTGACAATGTCTATGAAGGCCACTCTGGATCTGGAAGTATGGACTCTAGCTGGCTTGTTTGGCTCACTCAAAAGTCAAGAGCCTCAAGTACTTCAAATGAAGAAGAATTTTGGTGGTCCTCTTGCATTAGTTGCAGAAGATGGTGGCTCTAGTAAGGGAAGAGAGTCAAAGAAAGAAGAAAAAGAAGATTTTGATCATAGAGAGTGAGGAGAGATCTGAAGAAGTTACAATGAAAGAGATGATGAAGACTCTGGCATTGATCACCAGAGACTATAGGAAGGGTAGTGAGAAGAGAGACTACAGAAGTTCCAACAAAAGGAACTTCACAGAAGGTGGAAAAGCAGAAGGAAGTGACAAGAGAGAGAGAGAGAGAATAACAGAAGCCTCCACAGAAGGCAGTTGAGCAGAAGAAGGAAGAAGCTAGAGAAGGGTATTTCAAATGTGGTAAGCCAGGCCACTTTGCAGCTGAGTGTTAGTCGAAGGGACCCAAAGCTTCACAGAAGGTTCCAAGAGATGCAACCTACTATAAGAAGAAGGCTGAATACTACCAACAGAAGTCCTTACTAGCTCAAACCAGTGAGTTAGTCACCGATGACTCCTCATATAAAGATGCACAGAAGGGTCTTCTTGCATTAGAAGAAGACGCATACACAGAGGATGAACTCTTCTGTGGGATGGCCAAAGTTGACTCTGACCCTTCTGACTCAGATGACCAAGAGGTTTCCACTTCTCACTCTTCTAAATCAATTGATTTCTACAAAGAGATCCTTGATAATCTTGATTCATGCCACTTGGAACATTGTGATCTTAAAGAAAAACTTTCCTTCTATGAGAAAGAGGCCACTCTTCTCACAGAGGAGAGGGATAGATTTTTTAAAATGTTCAAAGAAGCACAACCAAATTTTGTAAATTTGGAAAAATCTTCCAAGGAAAAGGTTGCCAAAATTGAAAAGGAGTTAAAAAACAAAGTTGATGAGCTAAGGAAGGTAGAGCATGAGAAAAGCAATGTTGCTTCTGTCAAAGAATACTTCCAAAAGGAAAGAGAGTTTTTGCATCAAGATATTCTTGACAGAGAGCTCAAGATTAGAAAGTTTCAAGATGTTCAAAATGTTTTTAAAAAGATCAGAGTTAACATGGGTAGAAGAGGTTTAGGTTTCTCAGAATTTGACAACAAACCAGGCTTTAAAACTAACAAATCTCTTGAGAATACCTTTAGATCTTCGAAGAATCTTAAAAGCAATATACCAAATACAAAGTCCATTTTCAAAAGAAGAAGGCTTCTAGTTGCCTCAAACTCAAGAACTCCTCTCATAATGGAGAATGTAGCCTTTGAAGACTACATTGACTCTTTCTCACCTTCTGAAAAGAAGGATTCCATTCCAAGGAAATTTATGAGTTAGAGTCAGATAGGAATCTTCAAGTTTGGACAACCAGAGACCCAAGAAGATTGTGCTTTTGTGTGTACAATTCGTCCACTTGAAAGAAAGTTATCCTCAGAGGCTCCTGCGTTTTTTCCTAAATACATCACAAAAGCTACAAATGTTAACTCTAATATGCCAGAGCTCTTTCAAAATGAGTCTCTCTGTGAAGAAAGTTCTGTCACAGAACCATCGAGCTTAAATCAAAATCTCTCAAATTCTTTCATAACTGATGGAGATCTTCTCACTTCAGATTCTGAAGAAGAGGTTTCCTCTAACTTAGAATCTGAGTCATGTTTAGAGGTATCATTATCTAGTTTTTCTACATATGATACTTGCAATGATGTTTCAGAAAATGATATTTCTGAGCGTGAATCTGCTTCAGAGTATGAAGATAGTCCTACACAAGTTATAGAAACTGATATTCTTGCATAAAAATCAATTGGCCAAGACATGGTGAATCCTCCAACTACCACTATTGCTTTAACTAACAAGAAAACAGGGGTAATGATTTACCCTGATTTTATGGATATGTGCATCAATATCAAGACTTTTCTTGATCTTGAGAGAAGAGAAAAGGAAAAACAAAGAGAAAGTAACTCTCAAAGCTCTTCCTCTGAACCTCAGAGACAAAAATACACATGGCAACAAATGAAGAAATGGCCTCAAACTAACACTGCTTCTTTCTCAATAAATGTAGGAAAATCAAAGAGGGGACCAAAACAGAAGAGGTTTAAAAACAATTTAAAAAATGAGCCTAGAATAGGGAAGGAGTCTTGTAATGAGAAGGCCATACCTAAGAAGGGCTCTAAAAATAAAGATTTTGTACCCTTCTTTGATGATTTTATGAAAACTTCAAGAAAGCTTCTTGCAATGTTACCTTCTGTGGTTATTTCAATATTATGAATGCTTTATCTCAACATATTCACCATTCATCCTATCTGGTCTCTCACCCCAAGAACAATGTATCTAGGGTGAACAATAGACACTTTGGCAATTCTCTTCCAAAGAAAAATAAGACCAAATCAAAGGGTGCTATGGCATACCAGAAACATGCTAATGAGAGAGGACCCAATTGGAAATGGGTACCTAAAGTAAATGTTGTCTAGTTGCAGAAGAAGCAACATGTGTCTACCTGGGTAGTTGACTCAGGATGCTCGAGACACATGACTGGCACTTTAGAGCTTCTGTCATCATACTTAAAGCAAGAAGGAGGCTCTGTGGCTTTTGGTGGAAATCAGAAAGGGAAGATCAAAGGGAAGTAAAGATGAACCAAGTGTCATATGTGGATGGACTTAAACACAATCTAATAAGTGTTAGTCAGTTGTGTGACAATGGGTTGGATGTGCTCTTCAAAGTCAAATTTTGCATAATGTACAAGGTTGATACATTGATAGAGGTGATGAGAGCCAACAAAAGAGGGGACCTGTATCTTCTATGTTTTGATACATTAGAAGCCAAAGAGGAAGTGTGTCTTACCTCTTTTGTGAAAAATAAAGAGGCTTGGCTTTGGCATACCAGGTTTTGTCATTTAAATTTTCATACTCTAAGCACCCTGGTAAGGCTTAAGTTAGTCAAAGGAATGCCCAATATAAAATTTGAAAAATATCATCTTTGTTCTGCTTGTGAAATGGGGAAACTCGAAAGGTCTTCCCGCATAAATCCAACTCTGATCCTTCCTATGATAAGCCTTTGCAAATGCTACATGTGGACCTCTGTGGACCTATTGTAGTGCAAAGTCTTGGAGGAAAGAAGTACATTCTGGTGCTCATTGATGAATTTTCAAGATTTACTTGGGTAGAATTTATTAGAAAGAAATCTCAAGTTCCTTCTGTACTAATTAATTTGTTGAAAAGACTTCAAGTTCTTCATGGCTCTCAGGTTAGGGTACTCAGGAGTGATAATGGCACAAAATTCAAGAACTCTGTGATTGACGAATACCTAGCCTCTGTTGGAATCACCCACAATTTCTCAGCCCCAAGGACACCTCAACAGAATGGAGTAGTAGAGAGGAAAAACAGGACATTGGTTGAAGCTGCAAGAACCATGTTGAATGCCTCTGGACTACCTCTCTCATTCTAGGCAGAAGCTGTCTCTGCTGCTTGCTTCACTAAAAATAGATCCTTGGTGGTTAAAAGATTCAAGAAAACTCCTTACCAACTTCTTCATAACAAAAGACCAAACATTAAGTTCTTTCATGTGTTTGGTTGCAAATGTTTTGTGCTTAATGACAGAGAATCCATTGGGAAGTTTCATCCTAAGGGAGATGATGCAATCTTCATTGGATATGCATGGGATACTGTGGCTTACAGAGCATACATTCCTAGAACTCAGACTGTTGTATTAAGCACTAATGTGAGATTTGATGATAACTTTCAGGTTATTCAAGACAAGTTCACATAGGAGCTAAAAATTCAAGCTGAAAAGTCACGTAATGCAACCATCACACAAGATCTTGAGCAACTTTTTGCAGAATGGTATGAGGATGAAGGTGAGTCTGACAGACCCTCTGCGGAGCATGACAGAACCTCTGTCACACAAGACCAAGTTGCAAGAGCAAGTCCTTCCACAACTACTATCTCGGATCAAACATCATCCATTCTATCATCCTTTGTTACTCCTCCACCAGAAGTTGTCCAGGCAGATAGTCCTCAAAATCTCTCATCAACACAAGTCCTAGTTCAAGTCTCAGATTCTGCATCACAAACTCCAATTCTTCAAGAGATAGTTTCTACTGTGAACCCACCACATGTTGTCAAATGGACCAAAGATCATCCACACACCAAATAATTGGTGAACCCTCTTCTGGTGTACAGACAAGGGCAACAGCTAACTTCTGCCTATTTGCATGCTTTGTAAGTGAGATTGAACCAAAGACAGTGGCAGAGGCTCTGGAAAATCCCTTCTGGGTTGATGCTATGCAAGATGAGCTCATTCAATTTGACAGAAACTATGTATGGACTCTTGTACCTCTGCCAAATGGTAAGCTTGCAATAGGTACCAAGTGGGTTTTCCGGAATTAAAAGGATGAACAAAGTGTTGTGGTGAGGAACAAGGCAAGACTAGTTGCCAAAGGTTATTGCTAAGAAGAGGGCATAGATTATGAAGAAACCTTTGCCCCTGTGGCTAGATTAGAAGCAATACACATCTTTCTAGCATATGCTTCTCACAGAGGGTTTAAGGTATATCAAATGGATGTAAAATCAGCCTTCTTGAATGGCAAACTCAAAGAAGAAGTATATGTCAAGCAACCTCTGGGGTTTGAAAGTGAGAAGTATCCTAACCATGTCTACTTTCTAGACAAGGCTCTGTATGGTCTCAAACAGGCTCCCAGAGCATGGTATGAACGCTTGTCTACTTTTCTTACCACCAATGGCTTTCACAGAGGTACAACATATACTACTTTATTCTATAAGAAACAAAATGATGATATCTTGCTTGTACAGATATATGTTGATGACATTATCTTTGGGTCAACTGATGTTTCAATGTGCAAAGAATTTGAGTTCTTGATGCTGAGTGAGTTTGAAATCAGCATGATGGGAGAGCTCACTTTCTTCCTAGGTCTACAAGTCAAGCAATCCTCCGAAGGAATCTTTATCAATCAATCCAAATATGTGAATGATCTTATGAAGAAGTACAAGTTGAATGATGCCTCTCCCATGAGGACACCAATGGCCCCTGGCCTAAAGCTCAACAAAGATTTGAATGGTCCATCTGTAGAGTGTAAAGTCTACAGAGGTATGATTGGATCTCTTTTATATCTAACTGCAAGTAGGCCTGACATCATGTTTTCAACTTGTATTTATGCTAGGTATAAGGCCAATCCAAAAGAATCTCATCTTACTGCAGTGAAAAGGATCTTAAGATATTTGAAGAAGACACCAACTCTAGGCCTCTGGTACCCTCTATACTCAAACATAGATCTTGTGGCTTACACTGATTCAGACTATGGTGGATGTCAAGTTGATAGAAAAAGTACCTCTGGGAGTTGTCAATTCCTTGGAGGGAAACTTGTAAGTTGGTCTTCAAAGAAGCAAAATTGTGTGTCAACTTCTACGGCAGAGGCTGAATATGTAGTTGCTGCAAGTTGTTGCTCACAAGCTCTCTGGATGCAAACTCAACTAAGGGATTATGGTTATTCCATTGACAAGATCCCCATTCTTTGTGATTCAAAGAGCGCCATTGCAATGTCTGCCAATCTTGTGCAACACTCCAAAACAAAGCATATCGACATAAGGTACCATTTCTTGAAACATCATGTTGAAGAAGGTAATGTCGAATTATACTTTGTAAAATCAGAGTTTCAATTGGCTGATCTCTTTACTAAATCCCTTGATGAGAAAAGATTCAACTTTCTTGTTGAAAAGATAGGGATGACATGTCTAGAGTCTTGAATCTTGTGTGTCATGCTTCATTCTGTACATATGTTGTCTAAATATTTTATTTCTTTCTTTTCCTTTATATTCAAGGTTAATCTTTTACTTGATTCTTAGATTGAAGGAAGCTTTGCAAAAGATGCTAGCTCGTAGGGGGAGTTTGTTTTCTTCAAAGCTTAAAACCACAGAGGGTGCAAAATCTTTCAGTGCTTTGTCTATCAAAACTCATATCAACAGAACCTCTAGAGCTTCTTACAGCGGCTCTTTGATTTTGAGCTTCTGATCAAGCACTCGCCTCCCTGCGGATTTTCAATCGTTTAGGTAAAAACAAGGTGCAACATGTTAGAAGTCCCCGCACATATCATAGAGGCTCTGTCAGACCCTTAGGTCTCTGCGAGAACTCTCTTCATAGTTCTTGAATCTGATAGGGTGCGCGTGGTTTATGGATAAGGGCAACAGGCTCTCACGTGCGTGTCAGAAAAGTAGGGGTGCACGTCATCAATCGTGTATTACCAACACACACGTGTCATATTTCTATTACACGTTGATTTCACGACGCCCCCAAACGCCGGTTGACATGAAAGCCCACTCATTACCTATTAATCCAACAGCCCAAATTCAAACCCTCCTATTTCCCTCCTATATAAATACCCTCATCGTCCCCATTTATCTCTTTACGCTTTCACAATATTCTTAAGAACTCCGGCAAACCTACGAACTCCAACGACCTACAACCTTTGCTTTCAATGGCTTATTCATCCTCCAGTTCCGCAGCCTCCTGCAACCGTGCCCAATCCCAACAGGTGTCTCAATCCCACGGACTATCGACTCACGCCTTATCTTTTCATAACAACAAGTACGAAACAGTGACCCTCACAAAGAAACCGAACAACTACTATTTGGACCCCAAGCGAAGGATTTCAACCACAAACATACCCTCTACTCAAAGTACTATTGCACCATCCGATTGGACATGCCCTAACTGCACGAAATGATACCGTGCTTGTAACCTATTTGTCTCAGTTCCTTCTCAATGCACGAGTGGTGCACTTGGACGACATCGGCCAAAGTATGGTCGGATACGCCACCCATCCTTCAACAGACCAGTTCATTGGTCTTCATATGAACGTGAACAATCTTCGCGAGGCGCTTCAACTTCCTTCACTTGAAGAATTATCCCTGGACTAGTATACTCCCAAACCCACTGAAGCTGAACTCATGGGCTTTCTCAAGTTCCACCACTATGTCACTAAGGACCCCATAACCAAACGTGGGCAATTCAAGAGAAAGGGACTCCCTCCAGCCTGGAATACAATGTTTTCGATCATCAACTACTGCCTAACAGGCAAGGTGGGGAGCCACGACCAGACTTCCGATGCTATGCTCTCGATCATGTACGGGGTGTACTTTGACCTTCAGTTGGACTACGCCCAACTTATCTTTAATGACATCATCGGGCTCATCAAGAAGAAATGCGCTACACAGAAGAGCGCCAAGAAGAAGAGTTCTGGAGCACGCCCAAACCTCATCTTACAGAGGTTCTTTGGGTTGGTGTTCGAAGAGAAACTCGCCGCAGAGCTACCCGTGGTAGAGCCCTATGTCAAGCTCTACCCCATGAAAGAATTCAAGCCCACCATCCATGAGCTCGGATACAGCCAGCAGAGGCCCCTGTCGAGGAAGATGTTAGGACACCTCTCTGAGAGATCTAGGGCGAGGTACAATCGTGTGAACAGGACACCAGAGTCGGTGCCTGTAATCCCCACACACATAGGGATCCAAGTAAGCTCTATAGTGATTTTTCCACCGAGTGCCGAGGGAGAAAGGGGGGCCAGCAGAGGCTAGAGAGCAGAGTGGTGAGGAAAACATGCCTGTGAAAGTAGATAGAGGTAAGGTTGTACCGGCGACAAAGAAAAAAGAAACCCAAAAGAGACTCGTAGACGCAGAGGGTCCATCTAGAAAAAGAAGAAGTCGAAGAAGGCACCCAAGGAACCCGTGGTAGAGGGTCCTGGGTTGTTGTGCATTCCAAGGTTTCGGAGCTATGATGGTTTCACAAGAGTACCCTCACCACCAAAAGCACCCTCTCCACAAAAGAAAAGAAAGAGACTCCGCAAGGCAATTACTGAAGAGAGGGTGCCTCAAATTGTTGTGTCTGATGAACTTGGTCAGGAAGAAGACCAAGACCGCAGAGGCTTCTCAGCCTCTGGTGGACCTAGAGAGGATGAAGGATGAACTCTATAAACAAATGTTTGGTGGTGAAAGTGACGATGAAAATGTTGAAGTCCAAGGTGCCAAGGCTGACTCTCCTATCAAGTGGGATGCCTCACACAACCAATTTAATGTGGTTGATGTGACTGGCTTTACAGCGAGCCAAGAAGAAGAGGTCCTCTTTAGGACAGAGGGTGATGAGGCAGAGGGGTCTGGCGGTTTAGGTAGAGAGGGAGTACAAAATGATGAGGGACTGAGTGGAGCAAAAGATGACGAAGGCACACAACCAAGCCCCCAACCCAGTGCTACCCACATCCCTAGAGGCCCTGTTCAAGAGGGATCCTCTATTGAAAAAGGAGTGCACACTCCGAACCTTACCTTGTCTAGCTCTTCAGAGGACGATTCTTGGTCCTCTATAGGTGTAACCCGGGAACCCTCTCTCACTGAGTCCCCTCAAAAGGACTCAGATGAGCAAATAAAGGTCACTTTGCCCGCTAACCTGCTACCACCACACGAGGCATTCGTTGCCTCCACCCACAAGAGTGACTACCATGAAGTTTCAGAGACTTCTGTGAGGAACACCGAGGGTGTGGGTCTTAAACACCCACACTCTCCACTTGACCTATCTTCTAGGCAAGGCTCTGAACCACGTCCTACGCAAGAAGTCAATTGAACACTGGTAGGCTCTTCCGAAAGGGGAGTTCGAGGATCCAGTGGAAGACCCCGAGCAGGCTACATAAAATCAGCCTCTGAGGGCCCCCTACACTCAATGGCTCAATTCAGACCATGTGTTGGTCTGGATGTTCCCCCGAACACCTATGTGACAAAGGAGGAGTTCACAACCTTTTCCACAAAGGTGTTAAACACTCTGGAAGAGTTGAAAAGCTCAACCACTCCCCAACCCAACACTGTAATTACAGAAGCTCTGAAGAAGACGACAGAGGCCCTGACAAAGCTCAACGCCACCACCACCTCTCTTCAAGCCGATCTACAAGCTCTCCAGTGCTCCACCGTTACCAAAGAGGAGTTGGCCTCTGCACTCACCTCAGTGTCCCTCAACGCAACTTCAATCAACACACTGAAGGATGAGCTGACAGAGGTCGCTGCCAGATTCTCCGCGGACATGGCCACCACTGGTTACCAAGACTACTTAACCTTCAAGGATGAGATCAAAGCTATGGTCTCCTCTGCCATAGTCCTTGGTCAAGACTCCTCTGCATCAAGGCAAATATAAATCACTTGGCTACACGGCGAGAGCTCGACGCCATGGTGGCAGCCCTTGATGAAACTGTTCAGAGACATCAGGCCACGCTTCTCCAAGATTTCAGAGCCTCACACAACGCAACCGCCGTGCATATTTGAAAGAATACAGAGTCTCTTGCCTTAGAGGGTACACAACTGCGGACCTCTCTACGGAAGTCGATTGCGGCCTTAAAATTCAACACTAACTTAAACATCAACGCCGCAGTCGTCTCCATAGAGGAGGTAATAGAGAAGCTCCATGCGGCCATTGAAGAAGTTCTAAGCAAGCTGCAGAGGCCCCCATCCACTTCATGTGCTGCGGATGCCCCTCCAAAGCACGATGATCAGGGAGGTGATGACCATGATCATCGTGAGGGGGAGAAGAGGCCACTTCCACAGAGGCCCTTACAGATCGTGACCTCCACTGGCGCCCTGTTCTCTGGGGGCAATTCTAAGGACACCCCCAGTGCACAAGGCAAGTCTAGGGGCGAAGAGGTAAAGGAAGTGCACCAGATATTCTCCGACTGTACAAGCGATGATGAAGATGCCAATGATGAGAGGGGAGATATGCTGAAAGCCCTGGTCGAGTCCATGAAAGAAGCCAAGAGGGCAAGAGCTAAACTGCCAACTGGACCAGGGGAGACCTCCAAGAAGCCCACAGAAGAAGAAACCTCTACAGGGACGTTCGATGCCCTTACTGGATCCATCAACCCCATTGTTCCAGAAGGGTCATTACAGAGGATATTGGAAGAGGATACGCGCAAAGAATGCCTTGGGCCATCTGTTACAGAAAAAGGAAGAGTAGAGGAGATCATCGAGAGGATGAACCAGGTTCCAAGGGATAAATCCCCACGTACAGAGCCTCTCACAACCCTGTAAGCTGTTCATGCCTACAGATATGTCGAAGAAGACTTCGAGCCCCTGTTTAATCCTGAGGTCACAGGGATACCAAACCTTGATGCCAAACTCAAGTTCTCATCTAAAGCCAAGCCAAGAGATCAAGTGTTCACCATTTTGGCCATCAAAGAGCTGCTCAACATCTTTCCAAGAACAATGATGCAGAGGTCAGTACTGTATGTGCGATTCGAGGTGACCAAAGAGGATGGAAGGCGATACGACTTCACGGATGCAGACTTTCATAACCTCTGTGCATACGACTTACCCTTTCTATATATTATTCTCAACAAGTATATGGAAAGGAAGTTGTCCTATACTCTCTCCTTACGGAGATTGATAGAGGTCATGCATGCACATGTTCTATATAACAGTCGAAAAGATTTCGAGATCTCTCTGAGATTGGGGTCAAAAGATCTCAGAGCCTCCAAGCCGCAGAACAGACCTCCCTGGGTGATTGGGAGATTGGCCAATGCTTTAACAGATCATCCAGACTATTTATCTACCTAGATCAGGATGGAATACAAAGATTCTATGATCCGAAAGAGGCAAACAAGTAATCCACGGAGACTTTGTTGAAGATCTACCAGAGCGTCAATGATGAGCTGAACAATGGCAACTTGGTAAGAAGACCGGCAGAGGATCTGATGACAAGGATTGCAGGGTAAGTGCGCTACAGAGACTTAATCTTCAAAATGCTTGTATTGTTAAAGCAAGACCTTCTCTTTCCAGTGAACGATTTCCCCAATTCTGTAATAGATTAGGTCCTTGTATTTTTAAAGTCTTATTTTGAATGTAATGCAACATTTTTCAGAGGTTGATTCTTTATATCACCTCTTGTAAGTTTGTGTCAAAGTACTTTATCATTTCTAGTGTCATTATTTCTTTTTCCAATACTTAGGGGGAGATTGTTAGCTCCAAGGCTCTGAGTAAAAAGTATTGAGAAAAAGGGTAAGTACCTCTTGACAGAAGATCTTCATAGAGGCCCTTCACAGAAGATGGGATGGGCTACAAGTAGAAAGATGCAGAGGCTCTGCGAACCTTCACAGAGCATCTGCGGTCTTGGGCCTCTGGTGAATCAATACTTGTAAACTTCAAGTGTTGTCTCACGTGCTCCTCACGTGCTTGTGGTTATTATACCGACTTTATTTGGACGTTCAAGATGAGGACACGTGTAGAGATCTTAGTTTGCTAGTATCTTAGGACTAGTATAAATAGATCTTTGTTTGTATTTTGTTTGTAAGATTTTAGTGTAACTTTTGCGAGCTATACAAATCCGTCTTCACACACTTACTGCATATTCTTGGTGTTCTTCATCTTAGTAACAATTTCTCCCTTGATCTTATTGTTTTAGTTACTAATTTG
>LUCG01015811.1:0-11509 GCA_001633085.1 Carthamus tinctorius | reverse complement strand
GTGGCGCTGATGTGGCAGCTGGTATTGAGTGGTATGAGTGGTATGGCTGTGGATGGCCTAATAAGTCCTATAATTTTCGATCATATTGTGATCTTGTTGATTAATCAGCCTGGTATTCCTTTTGTTCGTTCCAGAATGGAATGATGTTGGTAAAGAAGTTATTAATGGTTATCCCTATAATCATGATGAATCAAACGATATTTAGGAATTTTTTGAAGATTTTGCTTTAATTGTTAAAGTTATTTATTTATTTATTTATTGGTGTATTCGGCTTGGTTTATGTAAAGTTAATTATTTAGAGACGTTTGGTTGGGGGTATTGCAGGGTAAGGAATGAGAATGATAATGAAAACTGTTGTTGGTCTGATATTATATAATGGAATCATTCTTGCAGATCCATTAATTTTCATTTCTGACCAAATTGGGGGAATGAAAATTTTATTTCTACTTAGTTCTTTTTTCCATATGTCATTCCATCTTTTGATATTAAATGGAACACCTTTTGTATTTTCAAAGTGGAGGAAAATATTTTTTAATATGAAACAATTTTTCATTAATTATAATGGGATAACCAAGCAGCATCAATACAATACTTATTTTCATTTCCATTCTCCTGCACAGGGACGGAGCTGAAGAAGGGCACACGGTGGCACGGGCCACCGCTTCATTCCTCCGTCGTAGTGTAAAGAACATACGGTGCCACCGTATTAATTTGTCGTGTGCCACCATATATATTTTGAAACTACAATAAAAACAGAAGTTTTCTTTGGCTACGTTGGTTAGTTACTTGCCTTATAACCATGAGGTCATGGGTTGAAGTCTTATTAGAGACATTTTTTTTTAGATTTTTGCTTTTAATTTCAGATTTAGTGTTTATATAAAAAAATTGCTTCTACCAAGAATTGAACTTGAGACTTCACCTTTAAAAAGTAATGAACCAACCACTAAACCAATAAAGATTTTGTAAAAAATTTCTTTATATATGTTCTTTACAGTTAAATGGTGCCGCCGTTTGAAAAAAGTTCTAAATCCGTCCCTGCTCCTGCATTCCCATTTTCATTTTCATTCTCATTCTCTAAAATGAACCTAGCACCCCCTTTAATTGATCGTAGTCTTTGATTTTAATATATCACATGTTAACTTCGGTTTAATATACAGTCAACAGTGCTGTAGCGGATTGGTTATCGCTCGGGGGGTTCATAGCGCCCTAACCGAGTTCGAACCTTCCCGTGCGCATGCCTGGGGACATTTAAGTGGGCCCATGTTTAGGCCCCAAAATTGCCGGGGATTAGTCGGGCTTTGGCCCGGACACCCTTCCAAAAAAAAAACTTCGGTTTAATATAATAGGAATTTTGTTTAATCATATGTCTACTAGAGTCATATGGATGTCGAACCCAGTAGCCTATTTCTTTAGAATTAGAAATCCTATCACATGTGATTAAACAAAATACTTAAACATTGTAGGTTTGTTCAATAGTATTTGGTGTAGATTGTTTGATGATGTCGATTTGTTTTTAATGTGATTGGAATTTTTATTATTTGTCCATTAATTTCATGTATCTTTATTTCATAATGTGGGTAGTACATTAGAAATGACTTTTTATTGCATGTGATGGACTTCTTATTTAAAAATTGAGAAAAAGCAAACAAATAGTAGAACGTCGTTTCACTGGTTTAAAGACAAGAGGGCAACCAACTTAACCAATGAGAGAGGGAGACTGAAATAAGCATACTTCTCGACTAAGGGAATCTCATCTGAAAGCTTAAGATCAACTTGCCAGTCTAAAAAGGGGGCTCAACGTTCGTACATATCTTTTCAATTGTTAGTGGAAGAGAAAGCAAACTAGACTGAAAGATGAGAAGGCAAGTGAAAAGCTACAACAATGACATTACTCGTGAATCCAATATAAGAAATGTGGTATGTGAATGATAACACCATTTTTGGCGTTCTTCTTGTACCACTTTACGTGTAGTTTTGCCAGGTATCCACGCAAAAAAAGTATGTTTTTGACAATTTATTTCAACTTTGTATAAAAATCGATCTTTTAATATAAATAATAGAAGTCTAATACGTTGGGCTTAATTCTAGATTTTATAGTCTTATGAAATATATATTTTAAAAAGGAGTCTAATGGTTTTTTCCAGAACAAAATCGAGCTAAAACGAAGAAATCGTGGCTAGCTTATCATGCCTAAACACATAACCCAAAAGCCTATGCCTAAACACATAACCCAAAAAGCCTATAAAGTCCGAATCAAATATATACAAAATAATTCTAAAGAATTACTTAATACAATAAATTAACCATAACCAAACAAACTCCACATGCCCGGTCTATGACCAATCTACCTAGGTTTGATTTCAAGGGAAGTCAATTTGAGAGCATAAGGAGTACTCAGTCTGGTCATAGACTGAGCTGCTTCCAGTCCAGTCAAAAATTGTGGTTGGACTTCAGGTCCAACGTAAGGCCATTCGTAGCGGGCATGTGGGCTGACGGGCTAGAAGCTGCCGGCTTCAGCGGGTTGGCAGGCTCTGCTACATTTCCCGACGGGATGGCGGGCTACGGGGTGGTTGGCATCACCACGTTGATTCAACCGCATGCTCCTCTCACACCATTTTTTTTATTGTATTAGGTATTTGGTTTGGAAGGGTTCGGGTACTAACAGAGAGGGCTCCAGAAGGCTTATTGTGGGTTTATGGAAAAGCTGAAGTGGCACAAAGGGCTCGGAGGGCTCGGCTACTGATGGTCTAAGCTGGACCAGGATAGCGGCAGATTAGTGGACTGTCCGTGGATGTCCGATACCGCCGCGAAGGTGTGTGTGTGTGTGTGTGTGTTCGTAATAGTCATTTGTTGGTTCAATACCGCTATGCCTTCAAAAAATATGTAACGTATTTCTTATGCATCTTTAATAATTGTATAAATAAATAAATAAGCATTTATAAAAAAAATATTCTTTTCTTCTATTCACATCTATATCATCATCTATAGTCGTAGGTTATTACACGTATTTGACCGACCTTTTTCTCCATTTGGTACACGCAGACGCTTTATGAGTGGTCGAAAGTAACATCATCATGCATGTGGCTTACAATTTGCAAACATGATTTTTGGGTTGTTTCTAAATTCTAAGTACTAAATAAACTGCTTCAAATGTTAGTTGTATTTAGTACATGAGACTCAACACAATAAGATTGAAAAAAATAATTACGACAAATACTACCTCCATTCAGCTATTTGATTGACATAATATGGGAGGGAGAGGGATATCACAAAAACTTATCGCTCCATTAAGAGGGAAACACTCTTTTGATTCTCAACCAAAATAATAAGACTTTTAATGGAACTTCTGCCTACCAGATAAGTGCTTACCGGCAAAAGATTCATCTTCATTTACTTTATTGTGTAAAATCCTTGGCCGTGAAAATGGGTTGTTCGTAAGCATCTTAGGCCCGGTAAGCACTTACCGGGTAAGAAATGTTTCCGGCATTTACAAGGTAAGACCCTTGGTTCTTGCCCTGTCTCTTACCGCGTAAGCTTCTCGATTCTTTCCATGCTCAATCAATAAGGTAAATGATATGGTTAACACTTACGCTTACCTGGTAAGATTTTAGTAACGACCCCTAACTTTGTATAGTTGGTAAATTTCGGTAAGTTACGGAGGACCAGTTGGGTTTGACACAAACGGGTCCGAGTCTAATAGGCCCAGCCCAAAACGAAGTATCCGAAGGATGAGTGAAATTACGTATATACCCTCATAGGAAGGTTGAAGCCTCTACACAAAACTGTTACTTGTAAAACTGAGCTAATATAAACCTTTTACAATAATCTGAATTCTGTTATAGCATAGTAAGGCAACCACACAAGTTACAACCGACCAAACCAAATCAAAACCGACCCCAGACAATCCTACTTCAAGAGACAGGGTCTAAAAAGTAATTTTACGCAATACCAGTCCTCTACCATAAAGAGTAAAACGACAGTTTCTCTTAAAACCCTCGGCTTGTGCAAGTACATCCACAAATAGGTATATAGCCAAAAAAAAAAAAAATAGTAACAAAAATTAACAAGTAGGTACATTAAAAACATACAAAAAAACAGTATAAATAAATCTATCTTGGTGTATTTGGTTTCCGGGAAACGGCACTATTTTCCGATATCGACGAACCCAGACTTAGCATGAGCGGATAAACCGGACTAAACTCCTTATCCCCTCGTGCTCTAACCCGGACAGCATAATCATCGAGTGTCGCTTTGATACCCTTCCAAATCTGCTCCTCCCCTTGGGAATCCAACCACAACGAATACTGCAAAGCCGTAAGTTTATTCCGTTGCATCGGGGACTGCAACTCATCGGGCCCTCGAGAATAAAGATGGTGCAGCAAAACACTCGGCGGCAGGTCCTGAACCAGCGGCGACCCACTCAGCTGCGCTGTTTCCAGGAAAATCACGGGCCGTAATGCTCGCAGGGCCCGATATGGTGCACCGAGCTGTTCCACGGGGAACAGGTTCTGGCCCACGGCTAGTTCCAGCTCAGCCATGTCTCGAGCCATCCTCAGCTTCCCGGACTCTGAAAGCGGCCGTACGAGAGATGCGTGCCTAATGAAGAAGATAAGGACCCGAGACGCCATGCTTCTGACGAGCCTCGTGCAGATGGTTTCGGTCCCGACCGAGACCACTTTGGCCGACGATGGCAGCAACCGTAAGAGAAACTCTCGACGGAAATGGGTGATGTGTTTTTGGAGTTCTTCCATGTAGGATGACGCATTGTTGTCCATGGCGGCATCGGCACCCTGGGCGCCGAAGTTCTGGTCGTGGATTTGGAGGATGCAGGATTCGAGGCGGTCGAGCATGGCTTGGAATAGGGACGTTACGGAATCGCAGGCGACTTCGTATATGGTGTTGAGGGAAGGGGACAAGACATCTGATGCAATCGTGGGGAATCCTTTCGTCATGGAAGATACACTGGCATGGATGTCTTGTAGATGCTGGCAGAGTGTGAAGTTTTTAACTTGAGCGGCGGTTGCGGGACCCGTTATCTGACGTGCTTCCGGTCCCGTTGATATCTGCAGTTAAATGTTCGATTATAACTACTTACGGAACGAAAACTAAACGCGCCCAGTATATCCCACCATGAGGTGGGGTCTTGGGAGACCGAACTCTACCCCAAAGGGTAGAATAGTTGTTTATGTGAAAGACCAGAGCTTGTGAAATGCGTGTTAAAGAGAGAAAGATATGACAAACTGTAGACTACTTAAGTATCACAAATCACCAGAAAGAAAACAATAAAAACAAGAAGCTGTTCATTTCGGCCAAGTGTTGATATATTTAGGCTCTGTTGGGCAAACTAGCAGATAAACTATATTTAGCTACAATCCTATCGTTGACTAATAAGCTACTTTTCTTTTTTGAAGTACATGATATTTATATATTACAAATACTCACACAAACTTCTCCCCTTCGGTGAGGTCTGAACCCTTAACCCTTCTGTGAGACGAATAAGCTGAATACGCGTTGGCCACTTGGGCCAATGACTTTTTCTTTGGTGAACTAATAAGCTAGTTGTTGGCTATAAATAATCATGTTTGGTAAAAACTAGCTGATAAGCATGATGATAATATAAAATCACCCAAAATGACATGTTCATAAGGAGCATAATGGAAATAAGTGGGAAAAAAATCCCATGGGGTTTATTGAAAAGCAATTTATAGTGTCTTCTCAAAAAATGGATTACCGAACTGGGGTTTTGCATTAAAGATCAAAAAATAAGTTAACTTATGGTTTTCCCAAACAAGGCCTTATTATCTTGGTATTAAACTCCTAATTAATTAACTACTTACACTTTACTGCTCAGTCAAGACTGAATTATGCTCATAAACTCTATTGGATCGAGAATTCAATATATGTATTGGGGTTTTTATGATCTCTAGATTGTTTTGTTCTAATACTTACTAACTAATATATGATTTAATGGCTTTCAGGGCAAGTCTTGTCAATTCAACACTAAAAAGTCGAATATGGACTCTTTCTGAAACATGTCGAGCATTTTGTTTCAAATTGATTCATCTGCAATCTTACCATTACATCCCTAAGATCTTACACCTCTCATTGTTGAACCCATCTATTGAGTAACGATGCAAAGTGCAATTATGATTTACTCATGACAGGAGTACAACTTCAATATACCCTCATGTTATTTATCAGCTTTTTTCATCAATATCTTTATTTCAATGAATTTTACCAGTAAACAATGTCACATGTGATATTTTTTATTTAATGGATGATTTTATTATATATCACGTTTTCCTCTTTGACTCTCTAATATTCTATATAGTTGACTTGACTGACAACCAGAGTAGATCACCATTCTGGGATCTACAGTTGAAAATTTGTTCCCCAAACTTATAAGATGTTTATACCTGTATGTGTCTTCATCATTTTACGTACATATCTGCATCTATACGGCATATATAAGCCCCCAAGAATGATGACTAAACCAACCAAATCAAATGAGCTGAATATATCCCAACAGAAGCTGTTTCCATGAAGACCCCCAGGATGCAAAACCAAAAAACAAGGATGCCGGTGAGACAAACAGCAGAGAAGTGTGTGCAAATAAGCAACTATAAAGATAGTCCAAGGGTGATATAAAAATATAGAAGCTGCCCCCTCCAAGCTTAGATTGCATAATTTGTTAGAAGATGAAAGGCTGTCAAGGGTATGTGTCATTTATACTATTTGCCACTCTCCCTCTCTCTTTCTTGTTCAATCATTTTTTGTTTTTATTACCATCTAATAAGCTTCTACCTCTGTAACAATTTGCATGCATTTAAATTTCAGTTTTTCTTCGCATCTGTCTAGTAATAACAGTAGAGAATCTAAAAGAGATACCAATACTGTCTCCAAGATAACATGCATAAACCTGTGCTTAACTATTTGATTCGTACATACGTTGAATCAAATGACTAATTCATTGAAGTCCAGGGAGTGCAAAGTAGTTTATTCAGCTGAACATGAAGCACATTATCCCCTTCTAACTCTACATCCCTCCTGATAGTATGTTATAACAGACTAACAGAGTAAAAAAAAAAAACAATACAAGAGCAACCAAAGACAAAAGCAGGTTGACCAACTATAACCTGCTTTCATTGTTCTTACCATTAGAAGGGTATTCATGTTTTGTATTGTTTAAAGCTTACAAAACCTTTGAATGCACCATATGAGGAGACTGGTACTTAACAGGAGGGCATAACAAGAGGTAGGGCAGGCTACAAGTGGCAACGGGCAAAGAAATATGTGCACATGTAGAACATACCAAATGAGTTAACTTTAGATAGTAGGTATAAGGATACTATTCTTCCAAAGGCCTAGAAATTCACCTATTTATACATGGTGGTTCCATTTGGATAGCGAATTAGTGATCTCTAATCTAAATTGGTATCCAGGAGTAGGCGAAGGATAGTGTGAGAAGTTGAGTTAACAGTGAGAAACTTGAGAAGTGGATTTGAACCCTTGATGTCTTTTAATCCCATGCCTTCCCATGAATTGCGCTTCAGAAGAGAATTAATCCGCCAATGGCGCGTAGCTTAGTTGGTAATGGGTGGGCATAGTGTTTGTCGAAAATCAAATAGTCCAGGATTCAAGCCCAAGGCGCCCCCATAGCCACCACCGCTAAGTGAGTCAAGTATGCCCCCAACATTACGGAATTGACAGACGATTGTGGGCCGGTTGGGGTTGCCAGTATCAGCCTTTTTGTCCAAAAAAAAGAGAATTGATCCAATACATCTTATCTAGGTGCAATCTTATCCTAATGTGCATCCACTTCTCATCCAACAGTTAATACCCACTTCTGACGTTAACCTCGACTTCTCACCGGAACCCCAACCCTCTAGGAGTATTATTATAACTCGATAACATTTTGTGCCAAAGATGGAAATCTGGAACATGCAAAGCGCAGGATTACAAATTAGTTTTTATACGAAAACTGTCAATGTGAACGTACCTGGTACTCGGCTCGTTGTGCAAGCAAAAGCAGGACTTTGCTGATCTCACGCAGGACAAGAAGTGTCAACCGTGCATCTAACTGGACAGCTTCAATCTCTTCCTGGATGCGTGTTATAATTCTTGAGATATGTTCTTTGGAGGGAACACTACCACGGTTTGACATAGGAAATACGGTGTTAACAAGATCTGATAGACGACTCAAGCATAGGGCCAAGAACGCTGTCTGAAACACTTCAATGGCACCAACCATTTGATCTTTACCTTCAACTGTTATGGCAGGTAAAACACCTTTCACGTCTGTGTCATGTGAAATTCTTTCAAGAAGATTTTCAATCATAGAGAAGAGCTTTGGATAACCAATGGTAAAAATCTCTTTAACAAAGCTCGACGCTGTGAAAGTAGACTTCATTTGGTTTGCAAATGCTTTTACAATTGCCTCCCAAACACGAGCAGTTAAGATGGGGTCACCTTCCTACAAAGAAATAAGCAAACATAAGCACAAGATGTTAAAAGAAACGCATTAGTAGCCAATTCTGTAGGGGGCAATTTAGCTTACCAGCCTTCTATAAAACTGACTTTAAGAATCTAACCCTTCAGTGTATTCTCAGGTTTTTACAAGAGCACACTATTTTACACCAGAGGCAGGTCAGATTAAGGTCATTGAGGTAAAAGAAAAATTAGAAAGTCAGGTTACTAATCGAAAACTCATATTAAGGTCATTTAACCAAAGGAAGCAACAACCATTGTATAGGAGGCATAATATGGTAAAAAAATACAAACGAATGGCATATGATGATGCATCATGATCCCTAAACAAAGGGACTAAAATACAGTTCCGTCAGTGTTCTATAAAAAACACCAACTCAAGTGAAGGTTAAGCAATATCCACAATATATAATGGATTAACAAAGGTATAGTGAAGGGCTAAATTTCAGTTCATGATACCATCAATAACAAAATGTCATCACAAGCAATTACTAATATCAAACTTGCTCAAATCCACCTTCCTGGATGATACAGAAGAGTAAATTTCTTAAAGAAGATTCACCAAAATGTATCGTGATAACTGATATCGACAAAATCTAAGCTTCCTTGCCTCATACACCATTAACATAATTGTTAAACAACACCCAATTTTCTACCTTAATGCTAGGAGCATATAGAATCTACTCATCCAAGAACTAGCTAGGCCATTCAAAGAACTAATAATACTAAATCAATACATAAATTTCATTGGCATAAACAAACAGCAGAGGAACTGATTAAAGAAAAAGCATCTACTCACCTGCATCACTTCATCAAGTAGCAAGGCATGAGTAAAGGGATCCCTTTTCTTCGATAACCCCCTCTGCAAATGCCAAATAGCAACCACTACCGAATGCAACTGATCCATACAAGTAGTCATCCTTTGCCACAATGCCTCCTTGGCCTTAGCCCCACCGCCAAACTGTGGTGTTCCGCTCCTTTGTATACCTCCCGGACCACCAAAACCACCACCACCTCCGGACAAAGATATCGCCTTCATATCCAAAGCAACACTCACACTCTTCACACCCTGACTCTTATACTTATTTATCAATCCATCTACAGTTGCCCTCAACTCACCTAGATTGTAAAACACCTGTAATCCAGCACCAACCTCCGCCTGATTAAACCCTTCCAGCCCTCTTTCCAGTACCTTCATCCCTTCAGATCGCAATCTCTGACCTGCTTCAAATATCCATTTCAATTCCTCATCGATCGGGACTATTCCAGATAGGTCATTCTCGTTGCACAGACGCAATATCTCGCTGTGCAATTGTGCGGCTTTGGAGAGATCGAGCTTCTCGGTCTCGGGCTCCGCCATCACGTCGCGTAGCTTCTTCGAGAGACGGAGGACGCGGACGGTGGACTGGAGGAGGTCGACGGTGAGATGTAGGTTGGAGAGCTGTAGGGTTTTGGATCGGATCTGACGGTTGGGATCGGCGATCTCGGATCGGACGCGGCGGACGGAGGACTGGAGGCCGGAGACGGCGGAGCGTATGGAGGCGAGGGAGGAATCGGCGTCCTTGACGGAAGAGAGCTGCGAGAGGAGGTCGTTGTGGCGAGAGAGGACCTCCGAACGGAGCTGTTTCTCGAGGATGCGGATGCCGTCCTGGATCTTCTCGGCGCGGGCGGCGGCGGTGCCGGAGGAGAGAGCCTCGGAGGAGAATCGAGTGGAGTCGAAATCGGAAGAGAGGAATTTGGAGAAGATTGGATCGGAGGCGAAGGAGTCTAGGAGTGATGAGGAGGAGGAGGAGGAGGAGGATGGAGTGGTGGCGGAGGATGGCGTTCCGGTGGTGGTGGTGGTGGTTCTATCTTTGAAGGTAGGGAGGCGCTGAACGGAAGAACGCTGGACCGCCGGAGACGCCATTGTTGTCCGATTGGAGGTCAGATTTGGGGATTTTTCAAGTTTTATTGAATAGCAACGGCAACCACCGCACCGACCTCTGTCACTTTACTACCTTTCTAAAATAAAATAAAAATAAACAAAAGGTAAATTCGTATGAAATTATATGCAATGTACTTTTTTACAACTAGTGTAAATACAGTTACAAAACTTTACAGCAAAATATTGTCAAGATAAAACAAACCGAATTTTCATGGTAAAAATATTATAAATGTTTTGTTGACAGTGTTCTTCACTATAAATATTCGGACTTTTTTTATCTTCACACTGTTTCACTATAAAGTTTCATGTGTAAAGTCTTGGTCTCACCGGCCTTATGTAAACAACTTGGTCACTCACGTGAACTTAAGGGGTCGTTTGGTTCATGAAATTGAATGGAATTCGAAGGAATTGTAATGACCATTTACATTGACCAAATTTCATGGTTCTGTTTGGTTCACAAAATGAAAGCTAAGGAATCCGATAGATTCCTTCAACGACAGATTTCACCATTCCACTGGACAACACACAGAATTCGAAAGAATTCGATGGAAACCAAAACCAAAAACCGTACCGTTTTCGATTTTCAGTTCGCTTTTCTCGATTTCTCAATTTCCCTTTTTTCCGGTTTCGGTTCCATCTTTTTGGTCGAGATGGAAACCAAAACCAGAACTGTTTTCGATTTTCGGTTTCGGTTTCGGTTTTGGTTTCTCGTTTTTTCAGTTTCGGTCTGGTTTGGTTTTTCCTAGTCAAGATGGAAACCGAAACAGAACCCGGACCATTTTCGGTTCAGTTTTTTGGTTTTTGTTTCTCGTTTTTTCCCCAGTCGAGATGGAAACCGAACTGAACTGTTTTCGATTTTCGACTCGGTTTTTAGGTTTTAGTTTCTGGCTTTTCCCCAGTTTTGGTTCAGTTTTTGGTCACCTTATCTTTTATAATTCCATTTTAATTCCATCCAACCAAACGTGACCAAATTGCATAGTCAAATTTCATTCCAATTCCTTCAAAGTCAACTTCCTTGATGAATTCCATTCCACAAACTAGAAGTCCCATAAGTCTTGTAACCAAAGTCTCTCTCTCTCTCTCTCTCTCTCTCTCTCT
>LUCG01015799.1:0-17742 GCA_001633085.1 Carthamus tinctorius | reverse complement strand
CCTCCTCGAACGGCTCGGCCGCCACGAAAACCAAGTCCTCGTTCCAGATCGGGTTCGCGGTTTTCCCCGACGAAACCCGGGTCCGCGTCGCCTGATTCCCCAAAACCGCTTTCACGCAAACCTCGAGCGGCCGGTTCCGGTCGCCCGGGACCAAATCCTGGCACTCGATTACGTTCACCCGAACGTACCAAAGCTTGGGCGACAAGTAAACCTTTCCACGGATCTTGGAAACCCCTTCGCGGCCGACGGGGGCCGCGTCGGAATGCCAGGCCTCCGGGAAACACTCGTCGGCCTGGGTTCCTTTCCACACGGCGAGCATGATCTCGCCGTGTCGAAGCTTCTCCCCCTTCTTGTCCTCCAGTTTGTACCACTGGGGGGCCAACGGGCTATCCGGCGGGACCCTTTTGGGGACGTCGATGAGGTCGAACAAGATTCGTCCGATGAAGTCGTCCATGACCACGTCTTTGTCTTTGACGATGATTTCGACGAAGGAGGCTTGGATTCGATCCTGGGAGAAGGCGAAGACGTGATCCCATTCGGGGTTGGACTTCTTTTCGAAGTGGTTGGTGATTCCTTTGTAGTTTCCGAGCTTGATTTCGACGTAAGGGTCGCAGCTCCCGGTGACGTCTTTTGGGGGAAGCTCTTTGGCTTTGACGACTCGGATGTAGAGGTACTGCATTTGTTCGACGAGGTCGTAGGTGGAGGTGAGCTTGTCGCCGCCGGCATAGTTGCCGGAGCCGGGGATTTTGGGTGTGGTTTCTTTGAGGGCGAATTCTTCCGGCAGTGGGCGCTGCATGATTCGATGAAATGTGAAATTTTCAGTTTAATTTTGTGAAAGAATTTGCGGGTTATTTGGGAGTGAAAGACAAATTATTGCATGGAAAAAGGGAGAATTTTTCAATCATGTAAGATTGAAGCTTTCGTGTATGTATGTATATTAGTTTTGTACTAGAATTTTGTTTAATTGGATAACAGCATCACCAATTCACCACCTCTGATATTATTTAAGTTAAAATAAAGTTTAAAAAATTAAAATAAAATTATAAGGGTATGAAACATCGAGAATAGGAAAGTGGAAAGCTGACTGGTACGAGGGTATGAAAGGTTGGTGGTAGGATTTGAGGGTAAGGTGAGAATATGATGATAAGAAAATGGAAAGTTGATATGATGCTGATGTGACAGTGAAAGATTGAGGGTTCAAACTCTTGTGGTATGGAAGGCCTTATATCTATGTAAAAAGAAGTCGATGATATTAAGTTTTCAAAATTCATGTAGTTTCGTTCATTGAAAACTTATATTTGATCTTTCATGTTTATTATTAAAATTTTACCTGGTAAGTAAATATGGTGACTCTTAGTAGTTAAGCATTTTGAGTAGATGCTTACCAATGATCATACTACGTCATTTTAATGATCAAAAATCTTACTCAATTAAATAAATGAGGATGATGACTTTTACCTAATAAACGTTTAGCTAGTTAACCTTAAGAAATGACCCCTTGGTGGGTTTTTTTTTCAACAAATAATTGATAATAAAAAAAATCAATACATTTAAAGATAATTTATTTAGAATAACACATTAGGAATTGATTGTTTTTGTGGGGTTGTAACCACCCATCGACTCTTAACAACCCTATGGAATTGGAACAATTAAATTCTTAGCGTCTTAAACGACCAAAATTTATGGTTTTCACTTTTAATTTTAAATTACTTAAATAGTTTTAACCATAATATCATTGGCATGTGCTTAGTTAGTTTTTGTATGATAGGCGTGTATCTACAAAAATATTTGTTTTTATTTTCTTAGAAAATATATCTTACTTTCCGACCTTATTTTAATAAAATGTTATTGACTTATTGTTAATGAAATTTATTGATAGGGTACGTTTAATTTAGTTTATTTTCTGCATGATGTTGGTATTATAAAATACTCTATTGAATTTTAAAATAAAATCTCACCTTTGATTTTGTTATTAATGACCATAAGACTTTGTTTTATAGCCTAGATGGTATTACTTAATTTCATTAAGCAAAATGTGATCAGAATTGTACACGGTATTGTGTGAGAGTCATGGTTCGATTTAGCTTATCCATAAAACTATTTTGGACGGACCAACATTTGAGTAACAAAGAAAAATAAAAATATTAATTTTTTTTTAACGACAGATAAACTCACACACACGTTTCCGCGATATCCGGAATCCATTCGAGCACCCGACTAATCTGCATCAGTCTCAAACCGAACCGAAGGCCGGTCCGACACCTGGGTAACTTCACTTGCTGCCGCGGGGTTTCAAACCCAGATAACCAGGGATATCATCCACTAACCCTCATGATGTTACCTCTACTATTGGACTAGACAACCTTTGTTAATTGAAAACCCTATTTCTAAAATGAGAAGAATAATTGACAAAACCAAATTTCAATTGCCCAAAAATCCTACCATAAGTCTCTTTCGAAAAATCATGAAGATATGATGATTCATGAACCAATCGAAATGTTTTTGCAAAATTTGCCCTTTAAGATGATTGGTAGATTGTTTAGATGACTCCTTCTAAAACAAGATATGTGAACTTGCTTTACTAATTAAATTATTACTAATATTTAGTTATTTATTATTTACAAAAAGATAGTATGAACCACACACATAAATCTCAAACAAAACAGTTGGTGTTATATAAAAACACATATTTCATAACATTATATATTATTTAATAAGTATTGGGTCCCGGTGAAAAGTTGACGTTTCCATGAGAAGCGTAAAAAAGTAGTTATCAACAATTAGATGAAAAATGAATGCATGTTAGGATGAGATGCATCTAGATACACCGGATCAATTCATTTCTAAAGCGCAATTCATGTAATTACATGAGATTAAAGAAATCAAAGGTTCAGATCTACTTCTCACGCTTCTCACTGCTCACTCAATTTCTCATACGATTCTTCGCCTATCTAATGATTTGGTAAAAAAGAAGCCTACTATTTTCTATGTTTAGTCTTCCGAATTCCGCACCATTTTCTTATTTTTGGAACACGTATTTGATCATTTTGATCCTTTAGTAACTTATAGAGATTGGTTTTCAAAAATATAAGTACAAACTTAACTTTATTTATAAACTATGATAGTATTAATAAACAAGACATTTAAATATAGGGCCGGATTCAAGGTAAAACCTCAAAAAAACGAAAAACCGAGGAACACCTTCATAACCCTCCATCTGCTAATATGCACCAAACACATGGATACACAAACAAAAGTATTTGCATATCTTACAAGTATCTCAAAATTGCAGTCCGTACCTGTGATTTACTGAGATTTTGTAATAAACCCATGATTTTTACATGACGTTCATAAACTTTAAAATAATGTATCATCAAATGATTATATAATAAAATAATAAAAAGAACTAGTCAAACCAACTAACAATTGAACCCCTCCATTATTCCATAATCACATACGAGATCAACTTTTTTTATAACCTTCTAATGTTATCACTTAATTAAAAGAGTTTAAACAAAGCCACCGTTTTTCCCACACTATGTATGAAAATCATTACAACAAATTTAACAAAATATGTTATAATGTATAGTCCATTTACTTATTCCGTTTCACGGTCTGTATCTACAATAAAAAATGTATGCAACTTTAAAAAAATTGTACCGTTACACTTTTAATGAATTAAATCACCGTTTTATCCTTAATAATAAAGAGAATAGTTATTTTTTTTGGTTCACCTGGGCTTTGCCCAGACTACATCCTTGGCAATTTTTACAGAGAGCTAAGCATGCTCCCCTGGGATTAATACTCAATGGCCACCAATTACGCACGCCCGGCCTCGAACCCTGGTGGGAGCTACCACCCTTTAGGAACCTACCGAGAATAATTAATTTTGTTTCATAATTAAAGCTAGAAAGAGAAATTATACACTTACTTTTAAAAGCTAACACTTATTATAGGACAAAGTAAAATAGAAATGTGGACCTCATGTTCCGAGGTGTGAAGTGGGGGAGAAGGGATTAGCTGCAACGGTTGATTTCCTTTTGTTTAAAAGTGAATTCAGGAGTTCCCAACAAATGACTACGATTTCAGATTTTCAGGTCCTTTGTTGTCTAACTTATTTGATAGAAATGTAGACACTTATTTTGAGACTGAGACGGATGGTGCATATGTTGTGCCACCAAATTACCAAGTAGGGAGGCTAAGGTATGTGGTTGCTTAGGGGACTAGTCGATGCACTTAATGTAACATGAGAACTTCCAGTTAAAGAGAAGGTAAGGTAGAAACAAGTTAACAAAGGCCATGATTTAAAGAAAAACATAATAATAGATGATTGTGCACTTTCATGGGTCAAAAACCTACTACTAGACTCAACCTACCATAAACTGCCTACTTTTGAATCCTTCAATCCATTTTGTTTCTAGATTCTGTTAACATGCTTTCTTTCACTAGAAAAGAAATAAGATTTGATTGAACTTATTGGTTATCTTAAGTAAGCTTCAATGATATATAAATGATACAGCAACATATACATCTTATACAGTAAATGTTGTATATATTTGTGAACATATATCAAGTTAGGTGTGGTTGTTTAACCATCAGCCTACTATCCCACCCTTTTATACTTGAACCCTGGATATTATGTTTATTGTTTATTGTCACTTGTTGCTGTTGCTTGCTTAACTTGAAAATAGCTAATGGTGATTAAGTATACCTAATTTTAGGATCTTTTTCAAGAAAAATATTATCTTTTAGCCTAATTGGGTTTTCTTCTGTTGTACCAATCTTGTCTATAACTTGTGTGAATACAAGTATTAGCAGAGTAAAATTGGGTATTGTGGACTGTTCAGGCTCTCCAAGATTTAGGCGCGTTCGACCCAATTCCTCCGCCTATTTTTCCGGAACCAGTAGAAAGAAAGAGTGTAAAAGATTCTGCAGATACCATCCTAAGTTCAAATTAATCTTGTAAACTGATATCTGCAGATCACACCTAATCCTAGATATATATGCTGACATTGACAAGATCATGCTTATGCAGCAGATATGGAGATCAAGATGACTGAAACTGTAAGAGGTTAAAGATGTTAGAACTGAAGTTGGGCCTACTGGTGGTAACACAGTGTTCAAAATGACTGACCTGTGAATAGTTGTTACTGTAAATGGCCAAATCCTGTATGAAGTATTCAAGATCTGCAAGGCATTATCAAGATCCAAATAACTTGGTCATAATCTGAATATTAAGTGATTTGGAGATAATTATTTTCATAGTCATATCTTGTAGAAAGATATTTATCATATCTTCTAGAGAGATATTTATCCTTGAGTAGTCCCTGGCGTTATTGACGCAGCAGCATGAGTTATTGCCTAAAGTTTTTCACTTTGACAGATGCTCCTTGCTTTGTACCGGATTCAAGCATTGCATCCAAAACGGCAATGTCTCGTGCACCTTCAGCATACGAGCAACGAGGTTCAGCTTCAAACGTACTATCCTTCTGCATAGAAGTTGTAAAAGTATCATATATGCAGTACTCACACAAACTCTAAGTTTGAAAGACCAGATGCTTGGAAATCAGTAGGACCACTACATTAACAACAAAAAGTTTTAAAAAAATCTTAAAGAGAGTATAATATGCTGCTACCCATTTGCACCAGTTACCTCCATACTTCATTTTCTGGGCTCTCAATGGAAAATGCAGTCGTTTAATGCGTTCAAATCTGCTTTATGTCATTTGCAAACTAATGGATGCTATAGGGACAAAAATTGGAATACTCTTTTATAGCGGTACTAAAAATAACTCCTCCGTCTCACCTTCAAAAAAAGCACAAAAAAGGATAAATAGAACTAGCCCCCAAGGGAGCCATATTCTAAGAGCCCAAACTAAGGGATTGAATTGAATAAATCCTCCGCACCCCCTAAACTTGAGATTTCGAGTATTCACATTGTGATACTTACTATGGCAGGTTGGTTGACAGGTGTCTTAAGGTTCAAAAATGCAGAATCTTGTCTCAATCATAATATATCACGCTGAATTTTCCTCAAATTGAGCAAATGAGATGCACAATTACATGTTCATTTGTCCTCACATCATATGAGACTATTGAACATGTTGGAAGTTAGATGGCTAAAATGAACAGGCAGTCAGGTCAGGATGTCCGAAATGATCTGCTTGGATCTATATGGAGCTCTGAACAAGTATCTGAATAAGCTATTTGCATGAAAAAGTGTTACTGATATAAGAACTGTCTGCAGACAAGATGAGATATACCACCTGAATAGAAGCCTTAGAAACGTCACTAAAAAAAGTTTTCAGTTCTTCAATCACCCCGGTGTATGGGTAGAAAGTGCTCTTCGTTTCTCTGTTGGCATTAAATAGAGAAACCTGTAATAAAAGCATTTGGATTCAAAAAAGAAGTATCTGCAGAAATTAGATCCATGTGGAGGTTAATTTTATAACTTATGGAGCTAAAAACAAACCACCATTTTAGCATTACAATTCTGAATGTTTAGAAGTTTCATTGCCAATAGCTACAAAAGAAGACGAGGATTCTACATTACCAAGTAACCAGGGTGTCCATCTTTGTTTCCACGTTCAACTTGAACGGTCCCATTCAAGCCAACAACTCGCCACACAATCTGTAGTTGCTAATCCAACATTAATTTGAATTCACAGTTGATAACAAACAGAAAATTTGTGTGGCGTAGATAAATGACCTTTGGATTTTTTGTGGAGACCAACAATACAAACACTCCAGAACACCCATTCTCCAGTTGGCTAGAGACACAAGAATAACAAATAGTAAATTCATAAATTAGAACCTTTAAGAGGGTAAAAAATAAAAAGAATAGAATAAGAACTTAAACTTACAACAACGAGGAGATAATATCTGGTGGAGGCACGTCCGTATTTACATGAGATGTTGTAGCTGACACAGAAGTGATATCACATCCGATAAGCTGATTCAGTATTCAGAAAACTGTGTTAGTATACCAATCATGGGATATCAAGTGCAGCTTCTTTTTCTATTTCATTTTCCACATCAGTGGATTTCTAATTAATCATCCTGCTATCAGAAAAGCAGAAATACATTGTGGCCACTATTTGAGATAAAGTGTTAAAAGGTGACCAATTTTCTCAAGTTAAGAACACAGTTTCTTCATGAAAATGAAAAGGGGGATAAAAAGAAAGAAGGAACTCACCATCCTTAACCCTGCAACATAGTGTACACCCATATCTAGCACGAACCCTCCCTGCCACATACATCAGATGGTCACTATTCCACACAACTTATGATTGGCCAACTAAGGTATAATGATTGGAAACTAACGTGTTCCATCCATGTCAAAGTGTTTCATCTATGACCAACCAGTAATCCAAGTGCAATTAGAATGGTATGTGTACTAATTTGGCCCCAAAAATCAAAGAAACACTTCATCAAAATGATTATTTGCTTAGTAGAGTGGCATGTGATTGTATCCAAATAGTTGCACTACTACCATGTTTAGATGCCTTACATTTAAATCTCGCCTCCATGAACTTGAGAAGTAAGGATTTGAACTGTTCATAGACCCGTCAATAATAAGTTGAACGCTCATCATCTTTCCAATTTCAGACACCAACTTTCTGCTCTGTTACGTCAATCATGATTTTTCCGATAATGTCTTCCCTTCCCCTGATATAAATAATAAATGCTAACCAAATATACGAAACTGGAAGTACCTCTACAAAGGCAGGCTCAAACCGGTAATTTTCTGCAACAGCCCACATTGGTCGAGTAGATGGAGTCTTGAAAAGAGACCTATAGTTTGACAATGCGGCTTCCACCTCACTACAGGCTGCACAGTAAATTGCAAAGATCTTGAGAACTACAGTATGGTATAACATTCCCTTAAAGAGAGTAGGAATCCCCTAAATATATACAAGTGTGTTGGTCCGTGGCTAGCCGATTAGGGACTCCGACGAGGGTATTACTTACTAGCAGCAGCTGGTTTCTCTTCACAAACACGATCGCGGTAAAAGTATATGCAAGGCAAACAAGACAATGATAAATGTCAGTTTGTTGCATGGACAGCTTAATGTAAAGCATACAAGCTATTGGGCATCATCATTTTAGGAGGCTGCAACCTGTGACTTAAGTTTAGTAAATAATCACCTTGAAGAACATGCTTCCCAGCCTTCAGAAGTTTAAGTGACATATCCACCTGCATCACATGGTTTGCAGGCAGAACTCAAAATATCGCATCAAATAGGTTTATAGAAATTGAAATCCATAAGGTCAAAAAAGAAAGCGTTAGAATTGTTTGCTTTGTATATCTAGCTCAAGGTACACATGGGCATAGGTTATAGTACAATGTACAAGTTTCATCACAACCATACAAGGCATATAAGTTTGAGTTTATTATATACAACTTAAGTTGCCATATTTTTCAACTCAATTTGTATTTGGATGAAAGGAAATAAAATGATCATAACTTTTGGTATCCATGTACCTGTGGCTGTTGAAAGGAAATAAAATGATCATCTGGTTTACCTTATTACATTGTTTCTTCCACATCATTGAATCATTAGCACACTAAAAACCTATGAAAAACAAACGGAAATAAACCTGAACTTGGCCAGAAAGAACAACAGCAACTGCAACAACATCCGAATCCCGAATAATTTCATCAATTCCATCATCTCCCCACTTACACTCCACATTAGGAAATAGTTTTCGAGCAATCTCAGTAGCCTCCCTTGCCGATTTCTACATCATTAATTTTTTAACTAACTATATATCATCCAAATTACCAATAAACTAACTATGAAAATCTTAGTCATTTTTTTTATCATATTTGAATGTCGTAGGAACTACCTCGGTGCGGCTCCAAATAGCTTTAAGAACGACGAGATCTGTGATCTCGGCGAGTCTAGGGATGTATTGAGATTTAACAAAGATTCCGGCACCTACAATGGCGATTTGTGGTGGCTTTTGAGCCATTATCGACGATAAAATTCCACTGATACTGTCGATTTTAATTGCTATGATCGATCTCTGTGCTCACTGCTCAGATCAATCATGGAAGATGGAGAAGAACATGGCAATCATACTATAATTGCCAATCACAGAAAATTGATTTCTGACTAAAGTTTCCAAATTTGTGCTCACAATTTCCAAATAATTTTACACTATAATTAATTATTTAATTAGGTTTCTTTTGTTGGGGACTGCAACATACACACCCGATAAATCTACTCCTAAATCTACACCAAAGTCCAGAATGGGACTCGAACCCACGACCACTAAAAACACACCTTACCAAACACCAAATGCTGTTGGGCTAAAAAGCACTTTGGCAATTAGTTTATATTAGTGACTTTTTCGTTTAAACGTTTATTATATCAATTCATATAATCTTAATAGGGTCAAGTTTTGATGAGACCAAGCTGTTTTCGTGAGACCGGTGAAACCAACATATTTTACATGAAACNAAAAAAAAAACGAAACCTTCACAGCATTTGAGCTGTGAAGGTTTTGTTTTTACTCTGTTTTGGATATTTTTTGCATCGAAAGTGATTTTTATGTCTGCGTATTCGAGTTTTATTTATCCTTACGGTGTTTTTTTATGAAGTTTCATACGTTAAGTATTGGTCTCACGGAAACAGTTTGGTCTCACCTGATCCTAAGTCATCTTAATATCTTATAAAATAAATACGTTTCACTTTCTATAAAATTTTGCTGTTATAACCGTCTTGTCAATACATTCAGAACGAGTCAAAAACATTTTTGAATTTAATCTTATATTATTGAATATCATAAATAGAATTTCTTTTAATATTTGCGATTTAACTAAACTTAGTTAAAGTGTAAGTAAAAGATTAAATAAAAAAAACAAAATGTTCAAGTTAACCAACCTTTTTAACCACAAAGACAAACTACAATTGGTTTAGATTTTGGAAAAGGGATCAAACTAGATAGTGAGACGCAACCATAAAAAATCAATGTTAATTTACTCTTTAATTGATAACCGAAAACAAATTAATAGAACTAATTTATTTAGAAAAACTCATCTTTGTTGATTTAGAAACTCGCAGGTATTTAGAGCGATCGATCAAGCCTTGATAGCTTCGGTGACATTCAATGACATCTTTCTCTGAAAGATCAAAATCCAAAAAAGAGTTGTTCATTGTTTGAAAAACTGTTTGTAATGTTTTAAATTGAAGAATTATACAATCACAAGCAAGAACATAAAAACAAAGCATACATATGTACATATAGAATGAGGATCATTTGACAAGTCGGTCAACTTAAGAGAATTGGTGAGAAGAGACAAATCACAAGTAATACACAAGACATCGGGAAGAAGAACGTGCGTAACCAGTTAACACGACCAAGGTTGTGTGCAAAGTCGCACTTCTAATTGCTAGTTAATGCAATGTGTATCATATATGATTTTACTCTAGAATCACATGTGATTTGGCCTTCTCACTTTTCCTTCTCGCATAGCTCTCTAAAACACACATATTTGTATGTGTAATAATTTATTCTTAGCTAATTAATCAAAATTGGTATCAGAATACAAAAATTCAAATTTGAAATAACAATCAATCGGATATTTAATCCCATTGATTATATCATATATTCAAGCTTTGGTAGTTTATAGTTTGATACAATGCAACAATGTGGAAAAAATCTAATAAAAAAATTTTAATTTTAAAATTAATCTGGAGCTTTACCTACTGGAAGAGCCTGAAGACAAAGATGGGACTATGAAAATCCACGAAGTTATTTTGAGCCTCCAGTGATTGTAAGTATATGTTTTCTCTTGGTTCTTCTCTCACTCCACTTTGTGTCGCGTATTCCATTGCCATTTCGTAATCCACCTGTAGAACATTAGAATTCTCAACTCAACCTTTCTGCATTTGTTCTATGCAACAGGATGCCAAGTATACAGATAACAGATGGAACTCTAATATACAGAAAATAGATTGGGAATGAATAGAAAATAAGTATTCAGGACTATGTAGGTTATGCAAAGTTTTAATTTTTTAGAAAAGAATTGCTTACCTGTTCAACATGTTGAGCAAGCTTCTCACTCAGGATTTCTTTTGTTATTAAACGATTTGAGACCTTCTGGAGTAGCTCTGCATCCTCATCTGTGATCGCCAGGCGCTTCTTCTTATTTGCATGCAACTGTGATGCCTCCTTCAAAATGCTGTATATAGCGCCAGTAGCATCACCGATGTACCTAAAACCAATATAAAAAGCAACCAACTAATTGTTTTAGCTTAATGGGAAAAGTTATTTTTCAGGTATACAGACATAAATCTGTTGAGCTTACTTGCTTAAATTTCTCTTCCTCTCTTGCTGCTCACGGGCCTGAATTTTCTTCACAATTTTTGACTTTAGCTGGACGCAGCACTGTTTAACGGAAGTCTGGAAAGTATAGGCCGTTAACCTAAGGAAGCTCTAATAATTTTAAAACGGATATTGAGGCACACCCACCTTCACAGCAGAAGCAATCTCACTTATGTCATCTCCAATATATTCCTTTCCAGTCCCTTTAAAGGGGATTTTTGTGCTTACAATGCTAACAAAAACACCAATTTTATCCTGCGTCTGATTTATTTTGTAACTATTCCAACTGAAAGATGGTAACATAATCAGGACAAATGCTGTTGAAAATGGGAATATCATGACAAACCCCAATGCACTATCGCCACCCAAAAAATATGGGTAAAACAAATGGACCGGTAAGAATAACCCAACTTCCCCTTCAAAGCAACCCGACAAGCTTATAAGAGTCTTACTTGATTCTCTTCATCGCAGTTCTGGTGGCAACATCAGCACCTTGCTCAAACAGCAGCGGAATCCGATTCGCAAACCGGAAGATATTTAAACCCTACAATTTTGATAGCCATATAGAGCAATAAGAAAATGGTCTTATTGTAAATTCTAAGTTCCATTCTTCGAGCATCAAGCAGCCATGAAAAAGAATAATTTAGATGGAGACCATAGTTCAACAGGACGGACTAACATAGGCGCTAATCGCTATCTCAGTTTTCAAGAAAATGCAAGGTTATAGGAATTCAGATTATTGTATCGACTAGGAGAACATGGCTCCCGAACTAACTATATGAGATCACATCTTCAGGTCAGTGTCTATCATATATGTGCATCAGCAAAGTTTGAGCATTTAAATTCACATATGCATGTATTATCTACATTTAAGCTGCTATGATTAATCTTGAAATGAGTTGGAATTGTAATCATTTCCCCCTTCTCTTCATGTATACAATACAATATTTAGGACCACACTAAAATTCAAAGGAATCAATGCTTGTGGTAGAGCTGCTTTGATGCAAATGAGGATCTATGATTTAAAAATAAAAAATAAAAACTTACTTGTTTGACATCTTTTCCTCCAATACTAACTCCAGCCTCCACAATGAAGGGGTGTCCTTCAAAAACTTGAGCACTGAATTTTGACAGTAATTCTGAATGTGTTAAAACTCATACTAGTTTTGGACATTTTATGCATGATACGTTAATTGAAGAACCAGATATTCCAGGTACAAAAATCACCTTGCAGTATAAGTTGCAACCATGTCTGGGTTAAGTTCCTTTATTATACCCAGGCGGAGGTTGTACTCTCCTGCCGGACTAAGACACTACAAAGAAGCATTGTTATATATAAACTTTCATTCATCAAACCAAAATTCATTGAAAACATAGAAAATAGCAAACCAACTATAAATTTCTATGGTAAACTACATAACTTTTTGAGGTCAATTAAACAACAAGAGCATCTTACATCACCACTAGGATCATCAAACTTGGCTTGTCGAAACAACTGATGAATGCGAACAATTTGCTGGGAGGTCAGCGACTTAACTGGTGTTTTCGAGCTGAAATCTGGACCCATTTCTCCTGTAACATGATAAAAATCATTAAATCACTTTCAAACAATCTAAAGGGAGCAATCATTGCTACTCACTGCAAACGGTAACAGAAACCATAAGTTAATAAATGGCATTGATAAAAGAAACAGCTAAAACTATAATTGGCACAAGAATTTACCATTTAAAAACCATATTACTCATGGTCATGCAACTAGCAAGATAAATGAAAATTAACATCTTAAAGCAAGCATAGAAAGGGTACGCAAGGAACAACATTAATATCATGTAGTCGGCATTAAACCAGCAGAAAAAAACTGCCGGTTAGATTGCCACTAAGATTACTGACCTCCAGCAATTTAAGGTAAAGTGACAACAAAATTGCATAGCCAGCCAACTTTTAAAAAAAAATCCCAATTTCAGTGGTCGTAGGTTTGAGACTCGTAGCTAACAGTGTATGCATATTTATACTCTTATCAGAAAAAATGGAATGGAGTTCACCTGTTGCACAGGTGGTCATGCCATTGTTTATGCTTCTGGTTTCTATTAATCTTAGACAAGAAACTTCCAGTGTATGCTTTTAAGCATATACATGTGGCTAGTGCGTCTATTTATAGAAAAGTAGGATAGGGTTTATTTGATAATTTCCATCCACATGCCATATGTCCGGTACCTCTGGTTCACTAGCAGAACTACAAACAACCAGTTTCATGAATAAACTATTGGATATCTTACCATTGGTCCTGAGAATACTACCACAACTCTTCTACTGTACAAAAGTTGACATAAAAAAGGCCCGGCAGTAGCACCAACGTGAGTAAACACTGGATGGTGACTGAAGAACCTTTTACTATGGAATGATGCAGATGTGTTGAATAGGCTGCAACTGTGGTGTACTTCTAGTTTATGAGGTGTCAGCTCACACAGTCACTTAAATTCATATGCTCCGATGTCTCTGTTGATTTTAACAAAGGTCTTGGCTTTTGGCTATACTTGCTCAAGCGGGCTAGCTTTTCTCTCATAGAGCATGAGTTGCAACGGTTACGTGAAGCATTAACCCAAGAACCCAAATCAAACACTCCAAACATGCAGCCTATGTAACTTTGTGAATTATGAAGAACTCGACAAAAATTATAGTTAAAGCTCTTGTATAATATCAGCATGGAGATACGAGCATTACAAATATTTATGTCAGATGATACTTCTCAGTTATAAAGATTAAGCATCATAACTGAAAAGTCCAGGTTCTCATATATGTGTCACTTGTAACATTGCTTCTAGGCTGTCTAACTTGCATTTATGTAGCAAAGGTGTGGAGTGAAATTTTCATACCGATTAATCGTTCAGCATGTGATTTCCCAATGTTAACAAATTCATGCTGAAGGAATTGCAAAAGGTTCGCCTTTGAAGTTTCACCAATCAGGCGCTTGATGAGAAGCAAATCTACAGCTGATGGATGGTACTTTGTTTCAAGAGGAACTGCAGGCATTACATCTGTCCTTCTCGCAAACCTTATGCTGACATTTTTGCTTCAAACATCGAAAAGAGAATAGCATTAAGTGACATGATAAATAACATGGTACTCCATGTAATTAATGAAAGTGAAGGTGGAACAAAATGTTGAAATTTTCTTGGGGGTGGCAAGGTGAGGGGTGGCCAACAGAGAGAGAGAAAGTACTCTGGTGTGGTTGATACAAATCGAAACATGAATTGGGCATACGGTGTAATAACAGCCATTTGACGCATATAATGCAATATCTTAGACTGCAAACATCAAAGAAAGCGTTAGTTAAGAGATGATAACATAAATGTGGCTCATGGTTCAATGAACTGTAGATGGCCACTTTGTCCCAAGATAATTGTGATACATCAGATACATCCTGTAGTCTGATTATTTGAACTACACTACAGGCACAGCTAGAACCTGATACATACACGATATGTTGTCCAGTTTCCCTCGATTACAACTTGGATTTCAGCTCCATGCCATTGCTCTGTGTCATCTCTCTTCTCATGTAAATGGATGTGGGGAATGTTTCTAAATAATGGAAGAAAATAAAATCAAAAGGCGTGAGCAACATTCTGAGCACTAACTGAATAAGTGTGTGTGTGTGTGTGTGTGATAATAATACATGTGTAACCAATGTAATAACTTCTGATCAGCCTTTTATGAGCAACCCTCCAGAGACAAGAATAATACCGATGAATATCTATATCCAGCCTGCAGAATGAAGTATACTTTTGACTCTTCATTGATGATGATATCTCAATAGGTAGTCCCGTACTCATCTTTGACCAAATCAATGCCTGAAAGAAACATGTATGGCTTTAACATATATCATTTCCATCAGAGCGAAAATTCTCTCACTGTTACCAGAAAAAGAAAGGAAAATATGCTAAAAAAATACCCTAAACTTAATAAGAAACAATTCTAGGTGATCTATCTTTGTACAGACATAAATAAGAATCATAAGATGTCCTACTGCCAATATGAATAGATGACTCATGACTGTATTAATATGCATACATGATACATGCACATGTACCTATATTGCAATCACAAAAATGGTTATGTATATTGAACTACTCATGTCGTACATACCATTTTTGCACCAAGTCCAAATTTTCCACGTGTTTGCTTCAGCCCATACTTTGTCCCAGATAAAACTGCATGACCTCTATATCTTAAAAAAGTAACATGACAGTAGTACATGACTCAAATAAAAATCTCAGTGTGCCATGTTGAGAAACATATTGTGCATAAGCACTATTATTGAATACTTTCAACATATAAATCAGCAGAAAAGTAGAAAATTAAACCTCGTCCAAACATATTTGGGATATCATCATGGGGCATTCCTCTCCCGTTATCCTACAAAATGTTCAGGTAGGTCGTCAGTCTAAACGAACCAAAAGTTTTACGGAAAATTATCATCGCAATAATGAGAAGTTGAAAGAGATATATGTCACACCTTACAAGTCACCCTGTAAAATGAGGCCTCACCTCGACCCTTGATGGCCTTCGAAGAACTCGGTTCTTTTGCTTTCTTCCCAAGAGCAACATTTTTGGCCTGATTTTCTTGAAAACGAGCTTCTTTGGCAAGCCGTTTCTATTAGTAGAACATGAAGCAGGAGAAAGAGGACGAACACATGTGAGATTTAATAAGAGAGTAGGTTGAGACAACTTCCAACTGTTAAAATCTGTGAAAGCTTATGGTTTTAGTTTTTCAAAACTATTCACTAGTTTGTATATGATTCAGCTGAAATAAATTTCAATTTGATATGATAACAATCTCAATATTTCTGTGTATCCTTTTGGTAGTCTCACTAACCCCTAATTGGATCTAATATAATATGCTTGTAAATATTTCAAACATAAGAATGAAACAGATCACAGATGATCCTGAATCTTCTCTCTTACATGCCTCCATAACCACCATCAGCTTGTCCACATGAAATTGGCCTCGTTTTACACTCTAATTTTGTAATGTGTCAAATAATATAAACACTAGCTTAGAATGGGAAGAAAATTTAAAATGGTTTCTTAGATTGATGCAACTAAAAAAACCCTAACGTTCCCATTGTGTACATCAAGTCGTCAACTAATTCGTTAAACTGCAAGAGTACAAACCTCACGAGCCTTGGTCGTCTCAAAATCACCATATAGTGCCTCATCAATTCGCTCCCGGTCAATAAGGCCAATCATGGAATTGAATGTGCTTCTGTTAATCTCCTCACTGTAATACCAAAGCAGTAGGATTAGGTGGAACTATTGTGCATGGTTATGTGTTCAGAGCATGAAAGAACATACATAAACATATATTTACAAAGAAGACTGAGTCACTTACATTGTTACTTCAACGAATGGAAGCTCAGCAATGGATTCAGCAGAATCAAGTGCATTTTCAACAAGTTCTCTCACGGTGGTATAAAGAGATTTCCCAGGCTGATATTCATTCAAACAACCAAAACTTCTTCATTTAATACTCATACTATATGAAACAGAAAGTCACATTTCTTAGCATACTCACCAGTATCAATAAAGCCTTAAACAACAAACCTAGACCAGATGCAAAACTACAATTTCATTTACAGTTTTAGTTTTCATATTTTCAGCCAAGATGATCTCAGAACAACTCCAATTTGAGCATTTCAGCTATAATTCATGGTATATCGTAGCTTTTTCACATCAAAGTAAGTTCAAACTTCGAAATTAATAGCAAAAACAAACATATACAGGGTTACGAATAGCACTCACGTTGTCGAATCCAGCAATGTTCTTGTTCTCGGCAAAGAACTCTGCTGGAGATTCTGAAAAGAAGCAAAAGTGTAAAATTAAACTAGAATCAAGGCGATGTGGTGTTGTATGAGTTGAATGAGAGAGAGACTGACTCTGCTTGAGGACACTTGCTTTAGGTTTCCGAGGAGTTTTGGATTTTCCTTTCTTGGTTTGTACCGGACTTTCTGCGCTGCTATCTCCGGAGTCCATCGGAGAAATTCTCCGATGAGTCAAAATTAGGGGTTTCTAGAGGCGGGAATTGTTGTCCTCTGCACTGAAAACATTTCACTAGTGAGATCCTAGCCAGTGAAAAAGGGATCGCCTACGTCGCGTCCGCACGGTAGAAACGAATCTAGCGGCTATTATATTGTTAGAGCANCTCCAAGAGATTCTCCATTTTGGAGATTTTAACATTCATTATAATATTAAAATATTACCTTCATGCATTAAAATATTATTTCTCTCTCTTACTTTTTTATTTTTAAAGCTTTCTATTGGTTCTTGCATTTTGTAATCATTTTTAGAGTGATCTCCAAATATGGAGAAAAAAACCTTCTCTCTCCAACTTTCTCCATTTTGGAGATAAGT
>LUCG01015705.1:0-14617 GCA_001633085.1 Carthamus tinctorius | reverse complement strand
ACAGCTAGCTTATCAGCTACCAGCTAGCTTATAAGCTAGTCCATCCAAACATAGCCTTAATCTTTTTTAATTTAGTACCTATGTACAAAAATGATTTGATTATATCTCTCAAAGATACTAATCTCCCATACATCTACCTATTCATACTTGAAGATTCCAAGTATCTAAATACATGTGTTCTACAAGCTACTAAGACCTCCTACATCAATCTTGAAAAGATCTTCCTAGTTGGCTTGTTTCTGACTAGATGTAGTTGTTTCCTTTCCTTTCTAACCATTTTATCTAGAATTATGTCGTTTCCTATTCTTATAAAGACCGTGGAGAAGTTGAGGTTAACGTGAGAAGTGGATCTAAACCATTGGTCACTTTTAATCTCATGCCCTCCCATGAATTGTGATTTAAAAGGGAATTGATCGGGTGCATCTCATCCAACGGTTACTCACGTTAACCTCGACCTTCTCACCGGAACCCAAACCTTAGCTATAATAACTAACTCTTGCCTACTTTCTCCTATTTCAAATCCCAAAAACACATACGATTTTCCTTGAAAGAAAATAACCATAAATAATGAGAATAGGACATCTATCGGACATTAGAATCAAGAATGCCTGACCTTTTGCCTCACACGAGGCCCAAGGATGCCTTTGTGCCTCAAACCTTAAATGACACCAACTGCACTATCCATGTGCTTGCTAACACCTTAAGGGTTCATTCATTTACTAAGCTTTCTACCTATTTGTCGTGTTTGGGCATCTAAATGTTTGTGTTGATTTTCTCTCATTATATCTCTAAAAACACAATCTTACTTGTACATTTGATAGTAGTAAAAAATATAAGTTAGGCAGGAATTCTTTTCTATTACACATTTTCATATACATAATTGAAATAGTGCAAAATGCATCAAAATGCATCAAAATGTACCAAGTTTTTATAAGTTTCTATTTAGTGTAAGATAATTTTTTTTCTCAATCATTGTAATTAACATTAATTTCTTCCTATTTCATACCCACTTTACCTAATAAATGGGTATTCAGTAAGAGTGGCACATTGATTTTGATGTGACATTTGGCTACATAATCAAGAACTATAATATAAGTTATATAACTTGACAACTTGGCATCCATCTCATCAAAAGTTACAAGATATGCCTATTTGTAGTCAAAATGTGTACAAAAAAAATAAAAATTGAATGTTTGTTACACCAATTGAGGAAAAAAAATTATCATCATTAAGAACTAAGACAAACTTTGTTACACTTTGACCATTATAATATAATAAAATCACACACACACACACACACGTATATATATATATATCAAAGAAAATAATGGACATGAAAGGATTGGGGGAGAAAGAGTGTGCAAACAATTGAAATGAAGGCCACATGCCATTAAGCCAACTAATATCATGAATAGGTTGGCATCAAATTCATCAAACACGTTTCACTGATATAAAACATAAGAGAAGCTTGTCTAGTTAAGGGGACTAAGCAATACCTCATTTATGCTCTTTGGCATCGGCTTTCCTTCTGCTTTTAAATTCTCAATTTTCTTCTGAGCTTCTCTGGCCCAAGTGAATTTTGCCAAAGTATTCTCAACATCAGCTATCGTGCAATTGCAATGTTTTGCTGCTTCTTTCTTTTGACTAGGTAGGAGATTCTACATTTGCAGTATATATATACATATAAACTCAAATCAGTCAATCAAACAAACTGATATGATAGTATACTCAAAATAGACGTGAAAGGAACACATCTAAGTAGCTATGCGCAAGATGGCAGCAATACATGGAACAGGACTAGAAAGGTTTATTACTAAAAAGAACATATTACGTGTTTGAAAATCAAAAAGTACAAAAATGAACGTAATATGACAATAACTAGTATGGGACAACCTCTCCAGTGGGATCAAGACCCCCAAGAAACCGAATTATAGCCTCTTGCTTGCCAAATGCATCTGCATATGTGGCTTCACTGCTTCGGCCAACAATGTACTGTTTGAAGGTACCTAACTTCTGTGCTTTTTTCAACTCGTCCGCAAACCCTTACATATCATCAAACACTTGGCTATAAGTACGTATTAACTACACAACACAGAAAAAGACTAGAGACCCACTCTCCCTTTTAATTTGTCAGTGCTCCAGCCCAAATATTACACAGATACATACATGGATAGGAGGGGTTCAAGTTCAAACGAGAACACCCGTGTTTTACAAAAATGCAAGAACATTTTTGAGCCTCCAAGTTGTTTAACCCTAAATAATTACAATTAAAAGAAAATAAAGTAAATAACTAAAAATAATCATGTGATTTCCAATTTATTTGTAATCTTGGTGACTTCATTATCCATAAAATCCACTGATAATATACTCACCGGTCAGAATGTAACAAAATATTATCAAATTATTATCATAGGAAAATCACATAATGAACAGCCAAAGCGACGCTCGTAAACATGATCATCATTGGTTTTTGATTATCACATCCTTAATATAGCAAAATCACATGATTATGCAATCATCATCACAACAAAATCACATAATAAGTCTTCCATTTCTCAAAGCATTAAGATCAAAGAAAATTGTTGATAATTACTAATTTATTTTCAATTATTAATAATTATGAATTAAATAACTTGGAGGTCCGAAAGTGTTGTCACATTTCGTAAAATGGAGGTGTTCTCGCTTGAAACTGCACCTATATATATATATATATAGAGAGAGAGAGAGAAAGGTTCAAAATGAAAAACATAACTTTTTAAGAAAACGTGAGGAGCAATCTCAGCCACTCATCTGGTCAATAAAGGCGACTTTGACCGTGGTCCTCCCATTTAATAATCTCTACCATCCCATAAATCGCATCAATCCTCCGTGATCATGTCCACCGTAACCGAAGATGTGTGACTGAGATTGCTCCTTGTTTTTTCTTAAACTAACATGCTTTTCGTATGAACCTCCCTCTATATATGTGTGTGTGTAAGATGGAGTATCGTTTCTGGCTCAATTCGCCATTACTGTTCAACTATGATTGCAGTGATCCACAAATTGTCTATATGTGTAACGATTGGAAACCAAATTTTGTCATAAACTCTGCCAAAATGGAGGTCTAATATTGGGGAAATCGGAACTAGCAGAGGATAATAAGTCAAATACTTACTAAGGAGAGTGAATGATTCCACCGTGACGTCTTCGGGCTTTTTCCCGGTGAAGGCACCTTTGATCTTATTCATCCATGACTGATTGAGGTGGATGGTTGTGGAGATCCACTTGTTCTTTGTATTATTATTATTATTCACTAATTGGGTGGTGTAATTAGACGAAGAATGAGATAAGGAGGAGAAGAGGATACGCCTTACGGCTGCCATTTACATTCTACTCTTGCTGATTGTTCTTTGATTGAAATGTTTGGGGATTAGGGTTTATGTGAAAGAGCTTTTCTGGAAATGGAAACGCCACCAACAGCCACCAAGATTGTGCAGGTAAGTGTTAGTTAAGGTAGATTGCTGCCGGGTCGGGTCGGGTCGGATCGGTTACGTTCTGAAATGGAATTTATTATATGATAGTATTGTTTAAAGCAGGGGTGTGCATTGGTTGACATTCAATGGATATAAACTTATGAAGGGATCCAATCCGATCCTTCCTTAGACGTTGGATCTCCAACCAAACCGATCCAATCATTTATTAGACGTTAGATTTTATTATATGATATTGTTTAAAGGGACAAAGATCAAAATATAAGATAAATGTGCATTGTCTATAAGGGTAGGGTAGGTTAGATAGAAAAGATATATATTATAGTTGAAATACTTTTGTGGTTATTTATTTGTAACTTATTCTTATATATAAAATTACAGGGTAATGCTCTCTATTATATTTTGTTCCGTCTAGTTTTTCCTTTAACAAGTGTTCACTTTTTCCTTTGAAAAGATAATCACTTATTATTTATCAAAAATAGATGGTACTTTCGCCGGTTGGCGAATTTCTGGTATGTCATAAAATAAAGGGTTTACTTTTCAAAAATATATCTAAGTTGTGTGTATTCAACTTTGTAAACTATCATTTAATATAATGAATTTCAAAACATACCATTTAGTGTATTGAGAAACTTGTTTAGTAGGTACCAGGTATTATTTTGACTTATATTTTAATACTAAATTATTAGAGTAAATTACGGATTTGGTCCCTGAGATTTGTCAAATGTTACGCATTTGGTCCTTAAAGTTCATATTCATCTTCCAAATTTGTGCTCTCCTTCCAGAAACCAGATCTAGATGACGTAATAAAAAAACGAAGTTAGGGAAGAACCACAGGGACGAAGGTGTTTCGTATTTCCAACAGAGGGAGGAGCAACAGCGAAGGGAGTGCAATGGTAGAGAGAGGGCGACAATGGAGGGAGGGAGGGAGACAGTAGATGTAACAACTAGAATCCAATTTTCATCATTTAACGGGAAATTTAACAAAAATTTAAGTGAAAGTAACCTTAGCAGCGGAAATAGTACAAAAAGGTTAAAACTTTAAATTTTATAATTCATTATTTGAAAAGTTCAACATCTAGTTTAATATCCAATCCTCAAAACGAGGTCCAACCATCCAATGTATAAAATTTCATCCAAACATAAGCCAAGTATAAATCCCAAGGTAACAAAATGTTTTTTCTCAAATAAACAGAGCGGAGCTTTGGCCGTATCGGAGTATCAAGCGGGTCTCTTTCCCTTGTCTTTACCTGAAGAACCTGCAACTAAGATGTAAAACCACAACGGTTTAAGCTTTACGCTTAGTGAGCACAAACCACACACTACAATAACTAGACATCACATAATCACTCACGTAAAATAAGAATTGGACATGCAATACACATAATGTCCTTACGGCCCTCTACCGTCAAAGACCATAGACACTGGTACCAGGCTACCACATCACCGATACCCACGGTGGCCACCACCACTACAATGGGCACGACCAAACATGCAAGTCAGTCTTATTTATACCACAACACGCATATAAATAATTAGTACATATAGCCACGCAATGAGGGTTAATGTACTCATCTGACATCGATGTATGAAACCAAACACTTGATATATCTCACGTTATGAGTTCAAGCACCTATAACATTTAAGCAACAAGTACACGTATGAACAACTATAACAAAAGAGGTTCTAAAACCGAACCCATCGCCCTTAACCTTAGTCCTAGCGAAACCATCCCAATAACCCTTAAAATCTACCAATCATTATCCCATAGGATATCCCTTAGGAAGCCCCAAACAAAAACCCCCAAAACATCGATGCTCGGAAAAAGTCTCCGGCGGGGACAATACAAACGACGGGTTACATGCTAGTTGTAACCCGCGGGTAACCCGCCGATACCATCAGCACCAAAAACCAGCGCGGGTTATCATGAGGATGATGAGGTTTTCACCTCCAAAACCCAAAATCGGCCATTCTTGACAAAATATATACACAAACTCAACCCCATAAACACTTATACCAATCAAATGCATAAAAACTAATACCGAAAACACCAAAAGATGGTTGATTGATCAACATTCAAAAACTCTTATAACCCTAAAACTCAAAATCAATCTAAAACCCAAAACCCATCAAATTAAGAGTTAAGATAACATACCCTTGAAGAATTCCACTAATAATTGCTTGATTTCAAAATTGCTAACTAAGATTGATGCTCCTTCTCTTCCAGTTGAAACACCAAAAATCGCCAACCCTTCTCTTCCTCTCTCAAAATCGTTCCAGACAACAAAATGAGAGAGGTTGAGGTTTCAATCCCTCATATACCTGCTACACTAGCCCCTACACTTTTAACTTGAACAAACAAACCTCCAAGTCCTAAGAATTACATAATCAACCTAAAATTAACTTATTTCCAACAACATAAGCTAAATACCTAACTTTGGGAAATGGCGCGTTACAGTAGAGATCGATTTATGCACCTCCCTCTCATCGGCATCGTGATGGTCAGTTTCTTGCATCTCCAGATGGTCGGTACGATGAGGAGGGTTTGAAGGGGCAGGTGCACAAATTCAATTTATGTTTTTTTTGCAAAAAGTAAAACTCATGAAAACCTAGATTTGTCCAAATTCGTTTTGCCCAATTTGTATTTTGTTATTTTCGTTACACCATCGATTTTGTTTGGCATTTGGTTTTTGTTTAGATATTTATATTTTGATTTTAGATGGTTTTGGTGTTCAATGTATATGGTGTCCTTCATGTTTTTAGTCATTGATATAAAGAAGATGAAGATTCAAGAACAAAAAATATATTATTGGTTTTAGGTTTGATTTTAAAATTTTGATTTTAGGGTTTACATTTTTTGTTGATTTTAAATTTAGAGTAAATTTATGGTTTTTGATTTAGGATATTCTTAAATATGGGTTTGTTTCTTGTTTTCAATCACTTTTTGTTCTTGAATGTAAATGCTATTCTTCATGAAGAAGATGAAGACTTAAAGAAAAGAGATGAAGATGAAAAAATCACTTGAGAAACATGGTGACCTGCTAGTAACATTTGACAAACCTTAGGGACCAAATCCGTAATTGAGAAGCATGATGACCTACTATCAAAAGTCATGATACACTAAATGGTAGGTTTTGAAACTACAGTACATTAAATGATAGTTTTCAAAGTTGGATATACACAATAGCAAAGGTGACAATTTGGATATATTTCCAGAAACTAAACCATAAAATAAACACTACATGCATAAAAAATCTCATGTATTTAGCCAATACTTTTTGCATTTTGCTAAAACCAAGGGTTTTTGGAGAAAATAATCAGGATTTCTTCGACCTTATATGACATGTAAAAGCATATCCAACAGCTTCTTTAAAATGAAGAAAATGGAGATTTTTAGTCTAAAATGTGTTCCAACAGCTTACCGGTTAAAACCTCAATGGGGCAACCTACCAGCTAAGGCTTGTGGAAGGTGTAACAACCAACCCAAGTTTGAATCCGGGAGTGAACAACCAGGGGCCACTGAGTATTAATCCCAGTGGAGCATACTTTAGCTCTCGATAAAAAATTACCAAGGATGTAGTCTGAGTAAAGCCCAAGTGAACCTTATAAAAAAGAAATAGCTTTTTCAAAACTTTATCCAAAATGGAGAAAGCAGGAGAAAGCATGAGTTTTTTTTTTTTCCAAATATGGAGATAACTCTAAAAATCATTACCATTTGAAATAACCAATAGAAAGTCTTGAAAGTAAGAATTTGAAGAGAGAAACACTTTTTTAATAGATGAGGTGAATATTTTAATGTTAAAATTGATGTAGAAATCTTCAAAATAGGAAAGTTGTTGGAGATGATAATAATATTTTTTAAAGATTGTGATTTTTAGTCCTCCATTTTAGAGAAATTTTGGGGAAGCTATTGAAAATGCTCTAACACTCATTTAATGACAAAATCATAACTTCACCAATTGGCAAATTTGATTTATTTTGGTAAATACATAAAAAAATGTTATTTTGTTGATTCTTTTATGTATTTTGGTCATTTATGTGATGGGAAAAAGGAATGTATGGCTGTCATGTGCCTAAGCTTAGGTACAATACACATCAAAACTATGTAGTTTTGATTAATACCTAATAAAAAAAATTAAAAAATAAAATCAGTAGCCCCTACCCTTAGGCCCCGTTTACCAAATGCTTACCCGAGTAAATGCTTACCGACAAAATTTAACACTATCACTTACTTACCGGGTAAGATTTTAGTCAACAAAAACGGTTACATATGCAACAATTTACCCGGTAAGTACTAATCGTGATAAAAGATGATGACCCTCACTTACTGGATAAGACTCTCATCCCTGCCTTCGCTCTTACTCGGGTAAGAATCTTAATCCTTGCCAAATGCTTCCGGTAAGGTAATATGACTTGGTAAGTGCTTATCCAGCTAAGTGTTTAGTAAACGACCCCTTAATCGATCCAGCCATCTGTCCCTACCCTTAATCGATCCTTAATCTTAATCGATCAGCCAAAATCGATTGATTTCATTTCAAAATCGATTCCAAATTCATTTGTTAATTGATTCGGCCCCTTTTTCAATACCGATCAAGCCATTTGTTAATCGATTCCAAAATCATCAAGAAATTCTAAATCGATTCAAACATTAGGTTCGATTCCAAAATCGATTGATTTCCAAATCGATTCTAAATCATTAAGAAATCCAAAATCGATTCATTCCAAATTCGATTGAAATCCAAAATCAGTTCTAAATCATTAAGAAATTCAAAATCGATTCAAACATTCAAATTGGATTTCAAATTCGATTGATTCTAAATTCGATTGAAGAAATGGATTTTGATGGCAATCGATTTGGATGGAAATAGAATAGCTACTGTCGGTTTGGATTTGGAATTGGTCGAATAGCTACTCTCGGTTTGGATTTCGGAAAAGGAATTCTATTTTTAATTTTTTTTAGGTATTAATCAAAACTACGTAGTTTTGATGGTAATTGTACCTAAGCTTAGGTACATGACAATCATACATTCTCTTTTCCCTTATGTGATTGTCACTTGTTTAAATCCTAAGTTGCATTTGTCATATTGTGTTTCGTATACGAGATTAGACTCTGACATTAGTGAAGTAAACTCGCTCTTCCACCTTGTAGTAATATTAAAAATAATAAAAACTCATACTTTCATGCTTAAGATAGCATAAATAGGGAGCGGATGGCACTAAAAATGTTTTTTTTTTCAATAAAAGTAGGTGAAACAAGATGAGAATCGAGAGAAAACTAAGAGGGTGTTCAAGAGTGTGTTTGAAAATGACTTATTGACTTTTTAAAAAGCGAATAGGTTAAAAAATGTCTAGCAAAGGTAAAAGCACTTTATTAAAATGACCTTGTGATACAATTAGAAAAAAAAGATTTTCAAAAATAAGGAACAATGACTTTTGGCTTTTATCTGTCACATAACTTTTTAGGGGTGTTTGGTAGTGCTTATTTGGATGTGCTTATGACTTATTCGCTTTTCGAGAAAACAATAAGCTATTTTGAAGTGTTTGGGTAAATTGTTTATAGCTTTCCAAGGAAACTATAAGCAGTTTTTTTGAGAAGGCAAAATGTTTTCACTTATTGAAAAAGCTGATAAGCTGATAAATACTTTTGCTCGTAAGCACTCCCTTAATCCAAGCAATTTTTAACTTTTTAATTTATTGACTTTTACCACCACAAAAACTAATCAAACATTTTTTTGAAAACTCATTTTGCCACCAACATAAGTCAATAAAACACTTTTAGAGTCTAAAAAGCACTCCCAAACACCCTCTAAAACCTTAACGGTTTACCATCATTTGATATAAACCTAATACGGTATTTATTTTAACGCTTACGGTTATCTATTGTTGCCACCACTAGCACCACCCTTACAGTCGTCGACCACCACTGAATCTACCTCCACCATTGTCTCAACCACCATCGTTGACCACCTCTGCGTTCACCCCACTCACCACCACTACCTATAACCACCCATATCATTAAATAACATTTAGGGCAGCTTGTTCGTGCATAGTCCTATACAATCTTAATCGTACCAAACACCAGAGAGATTGTCCTATGAACTTTCATGCAACAAAAAATACATTCATATCTTGTTTATCTCGATTTTATCTTATGAGCTTATGTTGTTTTAAAAGAACAAAAGAATTTTATTTTGTAGTATCAAATCAATTGGGTTCAATTTATCCCGTAACTACTAGCTAAGGGACTAAAGATGAAAGTTGTGAAAAGTGTAGGGCGTGTTTGTGTAATTCAATCTCACCGGAAAGAAAATGAGTAACAAAATGGCGCACTCTCTTCTCACACGACTGCACTTTCCGTCGCCGCCGGTATCACCGTCGCAGAGAGGAGATTGTGGCCGCCATTATCATACGTCGAAGAGTTCTCTATCGAATTCCAAACGGTATATTTCATGCTTAATTATGTTATATACAAAATGTTCATCCCAAATTTACCGCCTTCAATTTAGGTTTCATTAAGTTAATCACTCCGAGATTGGCGGTAGAACATCAGCTAGAAAATTCACAGGAAATTTTAGTATCGAGATTGTGTTTATGTGTATATGTATATGCAAATTGTTGTTTATTCTTATGATTACATGATCCAGCGGCTTATTCATTTGGAGGTCTTTAGAAGTTTTTGTAGACATAATAGTTATAATTTGTTGAATGAATTGATCCAATTATAGGGCTTTTAAGTTTGTGTACTCCATATAGCCTGTTTAGGCTACATTTCGTATGTAGGACAGGACAAAACAGGATAGGACATAACGGGACAAAACTCACTGTCCCATGTTTGGTGCAGCATGGGACAGAACATGAATTCACTGTCCCACGTTTGGTACGACATGGGACAGGGACAGGAACTGCGACAAGGTGGGACAACATGGGACAAAAATGACTTTTTTTTGTTCCACCAAAATAGGTGGAACAACATGGGACAAAAATGAAGCACAAAACTAATATATTACTAATTAACACTCGTTTAATATATAACTTCAATATGGTATTTGTTTTAGTGTTTACCACCACAAGTCGTGGTCGCCGCCCCTCCCGCCACCGGTAGCCACTATCGGCAACCTTCACCTCCTCTTCCACTACAACCTCCTCCTCCATCACCTCTACAACTACCATCGATTACCTACCACCACCGTCTACCATCTCTACAACTGTCCATCACCACCGCAACCACCACCACCACACCGTTGGTCACCTCCACCACCACTATCCACTATCTTCACCTTCTCCACTACCACCGACCACCACCACTATCGTCACTACTAGTAATACTGCACATCTACCATAACCATCAACATCAGTTACATAAAAATCATATATATATATATATATGTGTGTGTGTGTGTGTTTATGTTTATGAAAATTGTGTAATTTCTTTAAAAATTATATAGTTTACTTTATTTGTGTTAATTATAACTATTATATGATATATAAAATCATCAAAAAATTTTTTTGGGGAACTTGTCTAGTATGTCCTAGGCGTACCAAACACAAAACAGACATCTGTTCTGTCCCGTCCCGTCCCGTCCAATCCTGTCCTACTCTCTTGTCCTGTCTAGTTCTGTCTCATCTAGTCCTGTCCAATTTTGTCTGCTTACCAAAAGCTACCTTACAGAACTATGTACAGCTGTAATTACAGATTGAGTGATCATACTTGTTATTTGTATTGCATTTACTTTGATCAAGATGGGTGAAGTCATTCTAGGCATGCCAGGACCTTGGGCTGATGATAATTTTGAAGCAGCTGATCATTATACAACAAAAATCGGTGGACTTCCGGTAAGTAATTTGAACGATGTGATGGCTTGTTGTGTTACTGTATAACGAATCTATTGTATTTTCTTGTCGCAGGACTGGCCTTGTCTTAAGTTGGTTATAAGACCTGATCTTCTTAGGTGTGATTCTTGCGGAGACAACCTCTGTCTTGTGGCTCAGGTTAATGTTGAACTTTGTCGTAGCGGTCTTAAATTTTGATATTGGGATCTTAATATGAAATTAGAGTGGTTGAAAACTTGTGTTTTTCATCATTGTGGCACTTATGGGATTTGCTTTCCTACACAGATTTATGCTCCTATTTCCAGCAAGATATTGACGGTAGAAGAGCGTGTGATTTATATATTTGGTTGTGTTGCACCAACATGTGAGACCATGAGGTAGGTTATTCTTATGTGTCCTATACCTATTGTGCTGGTATGTAAATAATCACAAACCATTATTACCGAGTCTATAAAAATGTAAAATTCACTTGCTTACCAAAGATTCTTTATGGATATTATGTTTTGTATTAAGAGAATTAGAGCTATTGTGTGCCAGTCAATAAAATTGCATGATCCATAAATCATGCAAGACATGACAAGCTACAGAAACGAAGTCTAAGTATCGATTGAGAAAACCAAATAGCAAAAGACACATTTGATTTGGAAAGGAGGGAGCATTAGTCATTTATTTTCTTATATATTGAGTAGGCATTGATCGCTGATCGTTATAATTTAAGTTCTTATCTTGGTGCTGTTTTGTTTCTTCAAATATAGCTGGCGTGCTCTCCGTGTTCAAAAACCTTTCCATGATAAGGAATCAGAGACTTCAGGTCATGATTCTTATGCGTCCCCTTTAGCCACCAAGTTGCGGGATGATCCATGGTCATTCGACTTCGAGGAAGAGAATGATGACGAAGATGATGAAATAGATCTAGATGCGTTAGGCAGGGCGCTTACTGAAGCAACAACCTTGGCTTCTGCTTCAAAAACAAAACAACAGAACACTCGCCCGGATGCTATTGCCAAAAGCTCGCCTATAAGCCTAAGAAGTAGAGCAGTTGATGACAAAACAGCAGGTATTGTTCCAATAGTTGTTAATAACCCCTTCTAGAGTTTTGCTTCATTTGCATGCTTGATTGGTGTGAATCACCCCTTTAAAAGGTCACATTTTTATGCTGAATGTTGTATTTTTTTGCCATTGAAGAAAATGCACTTTCTCGAGACCTAAAGTGCTTATACATGCTTTTATTGTGCTGCACAATTTAAATGAGGTATGCTTTTATTGGTTGCAGTGTTACCGTGCTTTTATATATGTACTCAGGAGGAGAAATATTCAAAGGATGTTACTTCTGTCTCTACAAGCAAGTCTTCACCTCATATCGAAGAGAACCAAAGTGATCGTAGTGAGCATGCACCCGATGAAGTGTGGGAAGGGGAAAGTTATGAGTATGACAGAGCTCTAAATGCTGACAGAACCTACCTTAAGTTCAAGAAGCGATTGGATAAATACCCAGAGCAATGTTTCAGGTACAAGGCACCGGAAAACTTTAAATCATTTTAACAACTTGTTATGCACCGGTGTCCTTTTGCACCTTTGACCAGACAAAATTGAATTGTTATAATGTCCATGAAAAGAACAAACATTAAGGGTAAAATGGTCCCTTAAATCATTTGAACAGTTTATTCAGCACAATAAACAAACAAGTTTTAGCTTAAGCCATACAGACAACTTAATCCATGTAGTGTTTACTGAAAAAACAACCAAACACCCCCTAACAATCATCCAGCTGGTTGGATAAGAACTGATCATTAGTTTTTGTTTTTCTTAATTTTATGGAAGTTTGCGTTATCTGGTTTCTGTTTCTTAGAGTTCTATTGCCACTTTAATATGATAGGTTGTTATATGATAATCTGAAACAAGCAATAGAGTGGTGAATAAAATACAAAATGCAGTGAAATGAGTGGCGTTTTTTTTCAAATATAATGCTTGAGTTTCTGTTTAGTCTTCTTTATTTGAGAAATGATTTTCTTTGCAGATACTCATATGGTGGGACGCCTCTTTTGGCCAGCGTAGAAGCAGGGGATCCTGGAAGATGCTTGTTGTGTGGTGAATTAAGGCACTATGAAATGCAGTTGATGCCTCCATTATTATATTATCTACAAGAAGCAACAACAAACAATTCCCTTGAAAGCTGGAACTGGATGAGTCTAATTGTGTATACTTGTTCCAAGGTAAGCTCATATAAGTGACTTTCCAAACATATAGAAGTCGGGTACTGAAAAAGCATCCTTTTCTTTGCCTCCGGCGTGTAGCTCAATTGGCAAAGGGGTGGGGAGACTTTGCCCAAATACATAATAGGTCCTGGGATCAAACCTAGGGCCCCCCACTAGCCACAGCCGTTGAGTGAGCCTAAAAATGTCCCCTCACATTGGTGTCCTTGGATGCAGGTTCCCTGTAGGGCCGGTTAGGGTTGCCGGTAATCAACTTTTTTTGCCCAAATTTGTTGCATTCTTTACCATTGCTAGATAGAATCATATGCATTTTTGAAGCCCATGCCTAAGGATGTTGATAGGTTGGAAAGTAAGGCCATTTTTGGCACCGATAGGCTGTTTTATCTTATAATGCATTGACATTATCTGTTAATTTTTGCCAAACGTAGTTAGTTTATCAGCTAGCTTTTCAGCTTAACAACCCGACCATAGTCACCTGGATCGTGGTTCGCTTCGGTACGGGATCGTGATACGGGATCGCGGTTCGCTATTTTCTAAAATTGGGTACGGAGGGGGGTAGGCTCAGTCCGGGTCGCTTCGGTACGATGTACCATATAACATGGTACGACGTACCCAATAAATATTAATTTTCTATATTTTTTATAGATTAGAGAACAACCAAAACTCCAAAACATACTTAAAGTAAACAATCAAAAGTCAAAGTCAAACTGTTAGAAAATGAATAGTCCCTATTAATCAATTTGATTTTAGAAATCAATGCCATTAATTTGATTATAATCAATTTATTAGTTATGGAATGAATTAATTTCAAAAAGAAATTGAAACGCGTATTTGGAGTTTGAGAAGTGGTAGTAGTGATAAATACTGAAACCAGAAATTGATTTCAAATCTTGTCTAATTAGAAGTCGATTACAATCAGAAATCAGAAATAGATTTGATAGAAATCAGAAATCGATTGAAAATTAGAAGTCGATTACAATCAGAAATCAGAAATCGATTGAGAACAGATGGTTCGATTGCAATCAAAAATCGATTGAGAACAGATGGTTCGATTGCAATCAAAAATCGATTGAAATCAGAAATCGATTGAAATTTGAAGCAAAT
>LUCG01015675.1:0-11563 GCA_001633085.1 Carthamus tinctorius | reverse complement strand
ATACTACTATTATATATATATATATATATTAGACACGCGCACAACACACAAACACATTAAACGCGCACTCAATTTCATCCACCAACTCTCTAATACTGAATTTCATCCAAATTTCCCAAACCAAGCTCTTTCAATGGCTCATATTTCTCCTCCACTGTAGCAAATTCAAGAAATCCCCAAAATGTACAAATCCAATTGTTAAATTTGAAACCCCCAAAAATTAAGTGAAATAAACAAAATCCTAAATGGAAATGATTCAGTAAGATTTGAGAGGAGAAAAATGGTGGAAACGAAGTGCATTGGCAGAGCCTCCGTAATGGCACCGGAGATACCTAAAAGAGCAAAATCAGAGGTGGGTTGAGAGGGGGCCGACAAAGGGGATGAAGGGATTGCGATGAAGATGACGATGACAAGGGTGACCTGAGGTTGCCGGAGATGGGGTGGTTGGGGGTGGAGTTCGCCGGAGAGAAAGAAGGGGTGGGGAACGGGGTGGAGTTCATCGGAAAGGTACAGGGAAGGGGTGGGGAACTAGGCGTGTGTGTGTGTGTGTCTAATATATGTATAAATATATGTGTGTGTTATGTATATTTACAGAACAGGTCCCTGTAGTTTAATGTAATTGTAGAAACAAAAAATAAAGAAAACTGTTAAAATGACCATATTACCCCTCATTTAATTGGGTTTAACAGAAAAACTTAACGAGTGTTAGTTAGAGGGATCAAAACCAAGCGAAAATGCATAGGTTAGGGACGATATGCGACTTTCTTTAGTTTAGGGACGAAAAATGTTAAAATTTACATAGTTTAGGGACCAAAATTGAACTTTACTCCAATATTTATGATAAGAATAATACTAAGGGTATGTTTACTAACGACTTAATGGGCTTAATGTAAAAACCGGCTTATTCGCACAGACATCTAGGTTTGTTTACTAACGACTTAATGGCTCATATCAAGGCTTAACCACACAGTTAGTAAAGGGCTCTTGTCCCCATTCAGACAAAAAAAGACTTCCCTACCCTTTGTACTTAGACACAGCTAACCTGACGTCCTAATCCCTCCTTCCTCCTCCATCTTCTTTATCCTTCCATCAAACCACTGCCATAGAGAAAACATGCCTTCTTCCTTATCGATGTTCTTCTCTGACGAACTGCATCTATTCCGCCGCTGCTTCTCTTCTTCAACGACCTACACCTATTTCGCCGCTGCTTCTCTTCTTCGGCGACCTGCACCTCTTCCGCCGCTGCTGCTCTTCTCCGACGACCTGCACCTCTTCCACCCCTGCTCCTCTTCTCCAACGACAACCTGCACCTCTTCTGCCGCTGCTTCTCTTCTCCGACGTCCTGCACCTACCCCATCACTAAACAGTTGATTAAAGGGGCTTTAGTAGAAGAACAAGCAAAAAACCTTTCTTCAACTGACCGGTGATTAGGGGTTTCGTAGAAGAACACACAAAAAAGCACCACAAAAATGATTTAGGTTTTTCTTCAGGACTGGGGGACAAAAGAAAGAATATGCATTGACAACTCCTGAATTCATGAACCATACTTTTAGATCTTCACCTTGAAGAAAAAGCAATAATTTCATTTTGGTTTTCTATTAGTTGTTTTTTGGTTTTTGAACAATAGATCATTGTTTTGATTTTGATTTTGATTCTGATTCAGTTGGTGTAAGGATTAGTTTTTTTTAAATAGTTTGATTATTATATTTTGATGTTCGATAGTTTCATAAATGTTTGATTTTTGGTTTGATGAACAATACCTTTGGTTCAAGCAAAGAATGGTTGAGGGGTATATCGGTAATTTTTGTCATTCAAACAGTTGATTTAGGTAAAAAAGTAAACAATACTGTATTTTTACCCAGACAGACGAATTTATCCAGACAAACAAATTTATCCATACAGGACTTAATGGAAAATTTGGTAAACAGCCCCTAATATAAATACTCGAGAGTTATTGTATACACCTGATCGTATAAATATTCATGATGAATGTTATACTGAAAATGTACATTCATGATGAATGATATAGTAAAAAATGTATATTCATAACCAATATCATATTAATATATAAATGTTGAAAAATGGTTATATAAACATTAACATGTATAAACATTCATGATGAATAATATGTATATTTATAAAAATGATTGTTATAATAAAAATCTATATTAATCATGAATATCATATTTTTTTTTCAAAGGGTTCATCTAAGCTTCACCTAGACTACATCCACAGCAATTTGAAAATTAAATTACGATCATCTGAGACTAAACATGGTCAAAAAAATGCTAGCACCTAGACTTGAACCCAAAGTAGATAGGTTAGTCAATCACATCCCTCCTAAGCCTTTGATCAATACACCACCCTCCTTGAGGTTAAAAGATTGAAAAAAAAACACTATTAGGGTAAAAGATTGAATAGTAGTACAAAAATAAGGCAATATGAATTAGTCAATGTATATCTTTTTCTCTTTTGGGGTAGTAGTACTCATCATTTAATGCTTCAAATCATAGCATCCTATGGTCTATGAAACTAATTTATGGGGTCTAAACTCTAAACTATTAGTTATAAGGTTTGGTCAAATAAATTCATGAATTTCAAGTCCATAGACGTATTAGAATCGAACAAGACTTATTGCTAGTCAAATAGGTAACATCTTGAATTAAGGAACGATAGATGAGAGACCATTAATTACCATGGTGTTTTTAATTCAACATAAACGTTCTCTAAAGTGACATAGCGGACAACTTATATGTGAACTATATACATTTATCTAAACCATCCCTTTTTTAATCAACGGTTGGTATGAATTGATGAAAACTTTAAATTTCAATTGATGAAATATCAAGGGAAGCGAATTTTGAAAGGCTGTTTTACATACTTTAAATTTGAATTTTAACTATTAATTTGATTATTATCTATTCTTGGTTACAAGTCTTTTCACGACTTTCACCTCCACTACTTCAACGCTAATTAATCGGATCTTCTAAATCACCTCCTTGTCAGCCATCTTCCTCGCTCCTTGATCGTCGTTCATCATCAAGAATAAAACTAGATGTTGTATGTCCGCACCACTTTCGTGTGAGAAGATGAATATACGGAACTAATGAAGTATGTTCGAGATAAGATAAAATTATCTCTTGAATCGTTTCTAGTTTGTTTTTCAATACCTTGTGGTTTTATATTCGATTTGATGTTATTATTTTCAGACTTACTTTTCTGATTTTAAGGTTTACCTGATTTTTCATATATGAAACAATGTGTAAGTTGAAGTTTTAGTTGTGTCTTTTTGGTATGTACATTGTTTATGTTAAATTAGTTATATTCTTTTAAGTTTTACACGTGAAACATTATTATGAAACTATTTTTAAAAGGCTAAAGTATGGTTTCACACGTGAAATAACATTGTTATCACAAGCTGTTAATTTTAATATGAGAACCAATAATTAGTTTGGTTTATATGATAAACAAAATGGTTGCATATTGTAAAATTTACTTCAATGCACGAATGCATACTGTCCATATGAAGGGCTACCAGAGTCTTTCTTAGTTTTTCATTATTTTGAGATTTTCTCTTGAACTTCCGCGTGTACGAAAACGATGTCAATTTAAGAAAACGCGAGGACGATTATCAGCCACACATTTTTCCTTCTTCAAACTCAAACAACATGGTGGAAGCCGAGGTGGCTGCTGGTGGTGGCGGAGTTGGCTGCTAGTGGTCGCAGAGGTAGCTGTTGGTGGTGCTGGTGGCGGCAGAGGTGGCTGCTGGTGGTGGCGATGGTGGCTGCTTGAATTTCGGGTTCGGTTTGCTACACTTAAGGGCAACTGCTTTTTCTTTGTTCCTTTAGTATTTTGGGTTGGCTACTATAGCTTTGGAACAGCTTTGATCACTTTTATTGGATAATTTACTTCTCGTAAACTAGCCGTTGCGATAGGATTGGAAGTTGGTATTCGTTAGGCTTCGTTCGTTTCGAGCGGGTCACTTTGTTTTTGTTTTGGCTGTTGTTAGAGCAAGCATTTTGGTCAGTTCCTGCTGTACCGTAAGTTTGGTTTAGTAATAAAATTTGTCAGTTGTTCAAAAAAATAGAAGTGAAAAAAAGAACAGAAAAAAATAAACTTACTCAACTGTAATTTATATTCCCTTTATAACCAAACAACAGTTGGGGAAAATAACAAAGTTTATATTAGAATAAAGTTATTGTTTTATATTAGATTTCAAACAAATTATTCTCTTATCGCAAAATATTTGTCCACAACTAAAATGACACATATTTACTCTTGGTTGATATTTTTAGATATCTTCAGAAACTCTTAAGTATTTGATGTATTAACTAAGGATATTTATTTTAGAACTTAACATATATAAATAAATTTGTAGATATTTATTTTGATTCGAATGATTAAAATTTAATACATTAAAAAAGGTTAAAAACAAACGAAGACAAAAGACGAAATACCAAAAAAAAATAATTAAAAAAGTGATTACCGGTAGTGAGAGTTGCTTATTATTATAAGAGATTGTAAATAGCATTGGCTTTATTATTTTTTTTGTAAGCCCTATTAATATTAATATTAATTGTTATTTATTATTGTTAATTATAAATAAGTAGCAATAAAACTAATTATTACAAGCAATATATAGTAAATAATGGTTATTGATGAACTAATAATCTATGGTAGTTAATACTATATCAGAATTATAAATTAATTTTAATTGTATTTCTATATTAATATTTATTATTTGAAATTAATCAAATTATTATTAGTTGTGTCAATTAATTTAATATTAGTTTTTAATGTATTTAATTATGAAAGCAATACAATGATTTTAAAAATATGTATGTAAGTTATATATTTTCTCTTGCTTGAAAGAAAATGTGTTAAATAATGTTAATAATATATTTAATTTAACTAATAGTTATATATTTATAAAAAGTTCAATTAATTAGGATATATAACGTTAATAATTTTATTTTTTATTCATATTATATGTAATGGTTTTTTAAAGTCTTAGATTAATGTAGTTTGTTTCCAAATTTTGTTTTAACAAATCCAAAATTCACAATCTATATACTAATCAATTTGAACTTATTTTCGTTAACATGTTATATTATTTAGTATTTCATTACTAACTTATTCATATTAATTAACATATTATAATATTAAGGATTCATTTCATTTATATTATAAGATGTTGTACTCAACTAACTTTTCTAAGATGTGTTTTTGCTCATTTAAAAGTTTTCATCTAGCTTATCAACTAATTTTGCCGAATGTGAATTGTCGATCCGCTAGCTTATCACCAATCAGTTTGTTTGCCAAACAAAGCTCAAGTCTATTGGATCCTAGTGGTTACCGTGGTTTGCTTAAATTTTGGATGTGGTCCCTAAAACAAAGTAACTATAGTGGTGGTCCTTAAATTTTATTTACATAACATTCAGTATCCCTCCACTTAACAAGGTTAGTTAACCATTGATAGGAATAGATAGTTGCTCTTTGAACAAAGTATAGGGGGCATAAATGTTTTGCTCTAAAATTTAATGTGATTCACATTTTTTATTTTTCATCAAAATATAATTTAGAAATTCAATCAAAATTAAATTTGTTAAAAAAAATTGTTAGTCCCAATAATTAATGACTGGAGTACAAAAATTATTGTAGAAGACGGAGTTGAATAAAATATACATAAAAAACTTTTTAATTTAATTATTTTATTGAAAATTCAATAAGAATTACACGAAAAGAAACAAGTTTTTGCAGAAAGAACAGGTTAAAAACTAATTCTAACAACTTAAACACTTAGAGAAAATGAAGAACAAAAATACTTAAGAACACAAAGTTAAAAGCTGATGAACTTCTTGAGAGAGAACTTCTGTTGATTTTGCATTGAGAATACTTCTTCAAAAGCGTAATCTTGCATGGAGGGGTCTTCACCATGAACATTTATACTACCATGAACATTTAATGCATCAAGTGTGCGTGACATGTAGACTGGTCTTCAAATAAACAAAGAGTAAACTCTTTTAACGCCTTCTGAAATGTACTTTAAGGTATTTTTCTGACATTGATGTAAATAGTACTTGAGAAGCTCTCGAAGTTAGATATCATTTTTCTGACAAGAAGAAAAATGTAATAACCAGAATTTTAAGGAAAATAGTTATTATGTTGTTCGAGGATTATTTTAAAAAGGATTTTTAAATCTAGGGGCCAAATGCGACTTTTGGGAGATAGTTGTTTATTTATGTGGGTTTTCTATTTTGGGTAAAGGCCAAGGGTCCAAGACCCAAAGTATTTATAGAAACAATTAGGGTATTTTACCATTTAGGGTAAATTTCAGAGTATGTTTGTGTGTGTGATATGAGAGATTTCAGCAGTAGCAGCAAACCATCGTACTCATCATCATCTCCATTTTCGTCAGCAATAATTGGGGTAAGATCATCAATCTTGGTACATAAGTTGTATTAGGGTCGATTTGTAGTTGTTATTGGGATTAATCATAGGATTTGATAGCTGTTTTGGTTAGATTTTGGGGTACCAGGTTCGATCTCCTCGAACCTGGAAAACCCCGAAATCGGACTTGGGGTAATCTCCGAGTCGGATTATTCTGTTGTCCGGATCGGACTATTCAAATGTCCAAATCGGACTATTCTGTTGTCCGAGTCGGATTATTCTGTTGTCTGGATCGGACTATTCAAATGTCCGAATCGGACTATGTGTTGTCTAAGTCATATTATTCTGTTGTCCGGATCGGACTATTCAATGTCCGAGTCGGACTATGTATTGTCCGAGTCGGACTATTTCTGTTGCTTGGGTCGGACTTCTGTAATGTCCGAGTCGGACTATGCGTTACCCGAGTCGGATTTCGAGTGTTTGTCGAGTCGGATTTTGGGAAATTTCGACCCTAGGGTTAGGTTTCCGAAGGGGGATTCTGTGGTGATTTATTTGTATAGAAATAAAAAAATTTCTAGGGGCGTTGCCCCTCGACCCCATAAGGACGGTCCCCCTTGACCCCATCCGCTAACCGGGTAGCGGAACCCCCCGTGGTAAGTCTGCCTAGGGGGTCGTATAGCTTAAGGTGTATCAGTAATTAAGTTGATTCGTAGGCGAGCTTAGTGTGGTGAGCTACTGGGATTTAGGCTCAAATGAGTTCCCTTGCCAAACCGTTTTTTATAAACTGAATGTTTACTGAAAAATGTTTACTAAAGCCATTGTAAGTTGTTTACAGTATTTGATATATGATATTTTACTGGTTATATTATGAACATGCTTGTAATTGTCAGCCGTTGTTTGGATGATGTGTGACTAGTGGACACAGGGTTCTCGGGGACAAGTAAGTCCCCTAGGAATGATGTATGGTATGAAACACGAATATGTTTCGTGTTTCCTAAACAGGGTGACCGGATGGGCCCGACCTTAGTATTACAGGTGACCGGATGGGCCTGTGTTGGTGTTCACTAGGCACCACCTAGTTTGATCCTTATGTGTTCCTTGTGGCCGTGAGGGTCGTGTGTGATAACAACTGTATTTTGAGGGGATTCACTAGACCTTGCGGTCTAACCCTCGTTTTCAAAACTTTTAACATTTTTCAGGGAAAGTTCGAGCTTCCGGGAAAGGAAAGGAGAAGGTGGGCATTTAGTGTAGACGCCTTTCTTGTTATACTTTAGTTGAACAATTTAGTTTGCTATATCTTAGCTGTGGAGGGATGTTCCACTAGCATCATTACTAGAATGCCACATTTTGTTTACAATCTCAGGCTTAGATCCGAGCATGGGTATTTAACATATTTTTCCGCTGCGTTAGATCACTGGGTTTTGTACTATTACTTGTTTGAGTTTTGGGTTGTTACAAAAAATGTCTACATCAGAACTCAGAAGAAGGTTCAGTGAATCTTCCTCAAAGTCAATCGAGTGCTAAAAGACAAATATCATCTTTATAGGTAGGAGGGGTGTAATCGAGTCGAGACAACTCGCGAGCTACTCGAGATCGACTCGGGAAAAACTCGAAATCGACTCGAAGTTAATCGAGTCGAGCTCGAGCTCGAGCTACTCGAGTACCTTAACGACCCGAGCTCGAGTATTGAATTACTCGGATTGATAGGCTCGCAAGCCTAATCGGGCTTAAGTTTATAAGCTTGTAGTTTTTACCCCTCATCTTTATAACTATTAAACTTTTAAGTATATTATAAAATAAACCATTAAACCCTAAAAATAAAAAAACAAATGTTACAACTTGTAGTAATTGCACATTGTGACCGACTAAATCGTAGACATTTTCTATTTTGTATCGTTCAATTCGTTGAAATTGCATCGTTAAATCGTAAAAAAATATTCTAACACTTAACTGAGTTGAGCCAAGTCAAGCACGAGAGTGTCGACTACCTTATCGAGTCGAGCTCGAGTTTGAAATTGTAAGCTCGATCGAGCTCGAGGCGAGTTTCGAGCTAGAGTAGTAGTGTCGAGTTTGAGTTCGAGCTTGGTGATACTCGACTCGGCTCGATTACACCCCTAATAGGTAGGCTGGGCAATCTACCGAAAATCCTTCATTCAACCGGCAAACACATCTTGTTGATTTCTACAAGTGATTGGCAGAAAGATCTAGCTGATATATAAAATCGGCTGATAGTTTAGTGTTGATTAGGATTCCATCTTCAGTCATTTTCTAAACATTGGTTTCATGTTGGTTTTGGCTAGTCTTCGATTTTGTCGAACAATATAAGCTTAACCAAGGTATTAGATTCGGAGAGAACTTCTTCAAATTTATGTTCCAACAATGATAAAGGATCTCCCCCTATTTGAATTAGACATTCAATACTTAGGAGTAAACTATCTTCCTATCTTCCATAAAAACCCGTAAATTTTATGTTTTAATACAATATAAAATTAAAAGTGAAAATTTATAGTGTTTCTACTCCTCTCTCTCTCTCTTTCAGTATTAACAAATTTGTCACTAGTCAAATTTTTTAGGATCAGATGTCTTACCTTCCTAACATCTACAATAAATCTGTAAGTTTTATGTTCTAATATAATATAAAATTAAAAAGTGAAAACTTATAATGTTTATATATTTATCCCCTTCCCCTTTTTAGAAACACTTGTAGTGAACGTCGTTACATTCCATGACCAACATCATCTACTATGTGTGCTCATCTTGTGTTCTATAATGTTTTTAGATATGTTTACTAAAGAAAAGGATTAAAGAAAGGTTGCCAACTAAATACACAAGAAATATATTGTAATTTATTGGTTATAGGAATCAATGGATTGTTTACTAAATGCTGCTTAGAGGGTAAACCAGAAGAGTCGTTAACCATGCTTACCTTACTAGCTAACATTCACAGTCATCAAAAGGTAGTATTTGCCTATTTGGTAAGCATTTCTTATCCGGGAAACGCTAAATGGGTAATAATTTTCTCAATCATTTACCTGTTAAAGATTTTCAATCCTTGTTGTGCCTCTTAAGAAACTAGATACTAAAATAAATTGGACCAATAATTTTAGCCGGGTGAAAATTAATTTGGTGAAAACCCCGTAACCTGCAAAAATAGGAACCAAATATATATGTAATTTGTATTTTATTTTTCTGTTTAAGGCTTATAAAAGAATATATAACAATATTTATGAATAGATAGCATAAAAAGCTTAAACTTTTAAGGGAGATGATGAGATTCATGAGATGATTATGCTTTTTTTCGTATTTGTAGTGATTACTATTTCTAACTAACTCCCCCTTCTTTTTTAACTTTCTCATGCCCTCTTTATAACTTACATCTAAATTATTAAGCAATTGTTTACTAAATATAAGGTTTATTTTTTATATTCACTTTGAATGAACATAAGTAGCTTATAAGAATTTTTTTATTTTGATTTTTTAAAATTATAATCCTCATTAATATTAACTATTATTATTAATCAAAATTAAATATTTATGGTTTATTATTAACAAATATTAACTTATATTAATTAAAGTTACATAGAAACTATTACTTAGTTTTAGTTATACATCACATATTAATATTTATTATTAAATATTTTTATATATTGTAATTATATTTTAGTTATTACTTAATTTATTTAGTTATCAAAATGGCAAATATAGCAATCTTAAAAATATTTATGTAAGTTATACAAAACAAAGTTATACCTATTTTTCATAGATAATTAAAATATGCTAAATACTTTTATAAATATTTATCTATTTATTAATTACATTCTTTTAAAATATTAATTAGTTAGGATATGTGAAGTTGATTAATTTTATTTTTGTTTATATTATATATATAATGGTTATTTAAAATTATAGATTAATGTAGATTTTTTCTAATATTTGTTTTGAAAAAATTCTAAATTTATAGTGTATATAATAATCAATTTTATATTTTTCCAATTAGCATATTATATTAGTTGATTATTGTCTACTATTTTATTTGTATTAATTAACATATTACATTATTAAAATTTTATTTTAATTATATTATTAGAAATTTATTCTAATTATATTATTAGAAATTTATTCTGATTATATTATAAAATATTTGTTCGTCAACTAGCTTATTAGCTATCGGCTAACTTATTTGTCTTCAACTAGTTTATCAATTACTAACTATCTTATTTTAAATGAGTAAATTATACAATATTTTAAGTAAGGAAATCATTAAATTTTTTTATTTTAAATAATTAAATCCTTGAATAATTTTTTTAATGAGAAACCATATCAAACTTTTTTTTTGAATGAGTAAGTTTCTGAACATTTTTTCAATAAAATAGACGTTAAAAGAAAACAAGTTACTTGCTATTGATCTCTTTTCCTTTTTATATGATTGTTTATCTTTCGATCTTCTAATATTGATTGATAAAATGTTTATCAAAAAAGAGGAGAGCTCATTGATTGGGGGCTTGGGGCCAATAAAGTGATAGATGATATGGAAAAGAAATAATAATGAAGCGAGAGAGAATGGTGAGATGGAGTGGTACCATTGTTTATAAGGTGTTTGAATGAGAAAGAAATAATTTGTTGGATTTTTCTAAACCTTTTTTAATGAAATATTTTTTCTTCTATTCTTTTTTCAAGATGTATTTTTAAAATTTTCAAAATTATTGTTTAAAATATATGTATTTAAGAATTTATTATTCAAAAAGTATGTAATTTTAAGATATGTTTTAAAAGCTTGTGAAGCATATATTAATATAGTTACTAAATTAATCATTTCTCAAAAATATATACCTAAATGTCATTGTGGATGGGTGATGTGTAGAACGGCGAAGAGGCGAGGATGTAGCTGATGTCCAAACTATTTTATTAGTAAAACAACAAGTTTGGATCAGCATATATAGTTGTACACAAGTTGATTCCCTGTTGCTTTTCTTTTAGATCACAATTACGAACTGGCCTACGTTTCACAGGTTGGTATCGTTTCTCGGGGTGCATGTTGTTAATCATTAGTATCACTGGCAGTTTTTTCTCTTAGGTTTGGCTTGGCAGTTTTCCTGGTCTTTGTAATCGTTGGTCACTACTACAAAATGGGGTTTTATAAACGGTTATTTTGGGGCTTTATACACGGTTTTGG
>LUCG01015665.1:0-10301 GCA_001633085.1 Carthamus tinctorius | reverse complement strand
TCTGTTTTGTAATGTTAAAAATAAATAACCAATTAACAACATATTTTATTCTTTTTTGTATGTTATGAATGGAGTCATACTGATAGATATGGTGGCATGGGTCATCCCTTGAGTTTTGGTCCTTTTGACAAAATTTAATTATAAAGGTTAGTTAGTTTAAGGATATTTTTGTCTTTTCGACATTTTTTTGCCTTTTCTTATTGTTATCTTATTGGATCATAGAGTAATTTACATTTTTTTGAAACCCGACATATAAACTTTAAACATTTTTATTAGTGTAGACACATTTGTAAATATACATCGGATAAAATGCATAAAAACTTAAAGAATACTTAACTCATTTTAAAGTATGGACATGACTTTTTTAAACGGAAAAATAGATCACTAGAACTGAGCTTTGGCAATTAACCCCCAGCGAACCCAAGTTTATTAAAAGAACCAAAACTAAAAAAAATGTAAATTAAAAAGGTACGGACATGTAACTTAAAGGTATGAAGTTGACTTTTTTGAATGGTATAATCTAAAATGATATTGTTTCTAAAATGTGTTGTTGTTAGTTGGTTATGTATTATGATTAAAATATGTTGTTAATTGGTTATTTATTTTTAACATTACAAAAAAGATTTATGCACTCTTAATGTATTGTTATTTAAAATTGCTACTAATGAAATGGTAGGAAAGACAAAAAAACGATAATGACAAAAACTTTAAATTACTCTATGATCTAATAAGACAACAATAAAAAAGTCACAAAAAGGTTGAAAGTATAGAAATACCTTAAACTAACTAACATTTATAATTAAATTTATTCAAATGGACTAAAACTAAAATAAAGAGGTAACCATGACGACCAAAATTGTAATTAATTTTAAAGATGGACCAAAGTTGATAATGAGTGTTAACTATAGGGACCAAAAATGTAGTTTACTCTTAATTTGGGGTAGAAACTAATAAGAAAAATCTAAATCTTGGGTTTATTGAAAATTTTTTAATAGTTTAATGATGTAATTGGTAAAAATTAAAGAATGTTGGTAAAAATAGAAAAAATTGAATAGTATATTGGTAAAAATGGTAATTTTCCCTAATATAATAGAAGCAATTTTTTTCTTGATCTTATATTGTTAGTTTTAGATGTGGATGAATATAAAGTTGAGAAATGATAAAAATGTGATTCAGAAGTGGGACTATGACAACTCTCTTTATCAATACATTATTATATATATCACAAAATATAATGGTTTTGTTTGTTTTTATTGGTTTTTTTAATTTATTTATTTACATTAGATCTCATAATTCCTTTTGGAGTCATATATAAATCAGAATCATACCAAGTGTTGAATATAAATATGCTAATGCTTGACCATCCGCAATGGAAGCGTCAAGTGCATTGGCAAGGCCCCTTTGCTGATCAGCAAGGCCGTGAACACCGGCGTGGCTAATTGGCAAAGAGTGAAATCGGCATGGGCTTGCCGACTTGTTAGACTACCCCACCCCACCCTCTCCTTTCTCTCTATCTCTCTCTTCTTTTCTTCTTTTTTTATTAATTATTTAGATTGGTATGAGTGTGGTTGAATTGGTAAGGTTTTGATATAGTGGAAAGCTGATGTGGCGACTGTTGCCATTGGCAAGACCATCTACCATGGTTCGTCCTGAAATGTTAAAAATAATAATTAAGTTTGAATATGGGTGGTAAGCTGGTGATATCAATTCCTACCATTCATGAGTGTAGTTAACGATATCTTTAATTTGGTAGATCCAAATAGCAAAAAAAATAATGGGACCCAATTGCTGGATGGTAAAAAGAAAAACCCAATTTAGGCCAAGATTAGTTGATAAATCCATCAATTACTGGATCCATATAACTTAACTAGAAGCCTTTGTGAAAATGTAGCTAGGATGAGTGCCCCTTTTTGGCCACCAAACCAATAAAACTTGTGCTCTTATATCACCTACTTGCTTGACAATACACCAACACACCTACCCTTGTCCCAATTCCTTACACTTCATATAAATATATATATATATATATAACAATCTATATCACATTTTTCAGAATCACATTGAGCAAGATGGTAGGGAGATGGTCCATGGTGGAGAAGCAGGGTACATGCGCTATCATCTCTCAGATGATCTAATTGCACGTGTACTCTGTGTCTCCATCTTGGACCGTCTTTCTTTTTAGCAAAGGAGTCACAGGTATGTATCATAACACGACTACTTGTTACAGACGAGTCATAATAAAACAACACACACTAACATAGCCATGAAAATCTTGATTAGAGTTTCATGCTAACTTACTTTGAATAAATAGAGATCATGTATATATATAAATGTGCTCATACGCGATCGGATCTGTTTTCTAAAGCAAACGCAGCCGAATCGACATGGACAAGCAAACAAGCATATAGTTTCTGCTTCAAACCATCAATGGTTTCCAACAAGATTTCTTGTTTCTCTAACACCATCATCTTGCTTCTTAGTTTATCCAGCCACTCGTTCGCTTGCTTCAGCTGCGACAATGTGACCGCAATCTGGCTATTTGGCTCGGCGGTTTTGTTTGCAACGTGGTTGTGATTCTTTCCTCTCGCTTTGACGGTTTCCAGGCTTCCCATTTGAAACCCGACGTCGAGCGCCCTTTCTAGGAATTCTAGAAACCAAGACTGTGTAACTTCTAGTAGAATCTTCCTCAGTTCTTTCCCTTCTTTCATACCGTCTCCCCTCGCCCATTCTAGTTTATCGGCAACTGTTAGCTCCGGTGAAGTCTTTGGAGTCTTCTTTGTATTTGTGACTCGAGTCACCCCGGTCTTTTTGCTAGTTTTGTTCAACTTCTGGGGTTCTGGTGGGTTACTTGAAAACTGAAGCAATCCGTTGTCCGTTGAGATGATATTGACGTTTTCTTGTTCTATTAGTCCGTAAAGCGAAAAGAACTTGGTCAAAGACTCGTGGGGATTTGCGTGTGATGCGGATGAACAGAGTTCGCCGAAGATTCTGACATTAGATTTTTACCAGTAAAACAAAGTGCATCTTAGACCATATGTGTTGGAATATATGTAAATATTCTGTACATATTTCTCTTGTAATTGTTTGGAATGGTAAGGAATTACACTCTATCAATATGCACTTGTGCATAGAAGTAAATTAAGTCGTTTTTTGGTTTTTATAAACATGTATATGTTGCAAATTACTCACAAGTGCATACTGTTCAGATAAAGGACTACGAGGGTGTTCCTCAGTTTTCCGGTCTTTTGAGGTTTTCCCTTAAACGTGACCCTATATATATACATACATAATATCTATTCTCTCCTGATGCTGTAAGATGTGTGTAAACCAACTCACCGGAGGCATTTGACAAGATTCGCTGCTGTTATGGCTTCTTTTTGAGCTTCTGCTGCTGCAAGAGAAGCTAAGGTTCTTCTTCTGATAATTCCCTTTTTAACATAACTGAATAAAGTTAGATTGATTATGATACCAGTTCAATTCATGTGGTGAAACTAAACATACCTTTGCTGGATTTAGCAGCCTAGGAGGCAGGGAGGACCAATAAACTGTTTCAGAAGAAGAATGGTTTTTATCTCTTCTCCTTTGCACCGAGTTTGAGTTGATCGTGTTTTCTTGCTTAATTGTTAACGGTTCTGTGGACCGCCCATTCAGACCAGCACCTACCCGTGGTCTTAATGCATCAGATGACTTATGTAAACTTGCTGTTGTGTTCAGCTGCAACGTGCAAACGCCAAAACATTTTTTTTACAACGTTGTCGCTTGATTTAAAGATTTGAATTTGAGATGTTTGTAGAAGCATCATACCTGACCTTTTGTCTCCTGTTGTTGTCTGCTGCCATTTCTTGTGTTACTCTCATTTTCATCCTTTTTTAGACCATCGTTTTTGGTCTGCATATACCTTGAAGCAACTGTAACCTTCTCTTCTTTGATCACGATTTTCTTTTTCGTGCTCTCTTCTTTTACCTCCACCGTTTCACTCGATTTCGTAGCTTCCGAAGGCTCTAACATCTGCATCAAATCTTTTGGGTTCCCAATGAATGGGTGTCGTCCAGGAACAGGTCTAACTCCAACTAGAACTGGAACCGGAGTGCCGATATCCATTCTATCGACCCAAAAGAATTGGCCAAGTTGTAGTTTGTTGTTTAGAATGAGGTCGTTGTCGTCCTTTGACAATGAGGCGTATGTGGAATGAGATGAATCTGAGATCTTGATGAAGAAGCCGTGGTTTGGCCACAGTTCGGACCCGTTTAAGGCCGGGACGATGCTGATGACTTGCAAAAGGATGGATCGGTGTTCGCCACGAACTTTTACGTTCGAATTAATGGTTCGAAGTAGTTTCAGGAGGAGTCCTGGTGTGAGAGATGCCATCTTTCTTTGTTGAGAGAATAAAGAAAGAAATGAAACTATTTAGGAATTAAAACATGAACATGAAGAAGAAGAAGGGAGGGAATCTATTTGGCTTTGAATGGTTGGCAAATTATTGTACCTTACCATAATGCAACTTTAACTTGGCTTTTAAGCAAAGGGAGTACTTTCTACCAGCAAAGCTTTTTTCAAACAGAGGAAATGACAGATATACCCTTATTTGATCTAGGCTTGACAGGTGATGGGCAGGGTTAAATTGGTAAAACCAGCTGCCCCAAGGGCTTTGTGTGTAAGCTGTCTCTTTACAGGAAGAGCAAATGGCTACATTAGAGAGGTAACACAAAGTGTAATGTTGTAATCACAAGTGTTTTGACTTTTTGAGGTACTAATTATAATCTAAAAATTAAACATGCTTCTTTTATAATACTAACAAAATGAGAACATCTTTCAAGATTTGTCACAGGAAAGAAAAACATCACCTTTAACAATTATGTACAAAAAATGCAACTTTTTTACTAAATAAATGGAAGAGTACTATTTCATGCAAACTAATTAAGCAAAAACATTAGCTTCTGTTTCGGAACGGACAAGGGTGGCGTAAACACCATCGAGATGAGAAGCCATGAGGGTGTCATGTGTTCCATATTCAGACACCTTACCATCTTGGACCACCGCTATCACGGCGGCTTCTCTGATGGTGGAGAGGCGGTGAGCCACCACGATGGTGGTTGCCCGTTTGCTGATCTTCTTAAGCGCTTCTTGGACGCGCTTCTCGGACTCCAAGTCCAATGCACTGGTTGCTTCATCTAGTAACAACACCTTTGATTTCTTCACTATAGCCCTTGCTATTGCTATCCTTTGTTTCTGACCTCCTGATAGCTGAACCCCACTATCACCCACCTAAAAAAGCAGCCATCTTTATGCTAAAGAACAAACTTTTTAATAATCTAGTATGATTTTGTGCAGAAATATGAACAACATACCTCAGTTTCATAGCCTTCAGGGAGGCCACAGATGAAATTGTGAATGTAAGCTTCTTTCGCAGCTTCTTCGATCTCTGACCATGAAGCGTTCGGGTTCCCGAACCTTATGTTTTCTCGAATGGTGCCAGCAAACAATGCAGGCTCTTGACCCACCAAAGCTGTTTGAAGGCGCAGCCATTTCACGTCAAGATCTCTGACATCCGTTCCTCCCATTAAGACTTTTCCTCGAATCGGATCGTAGAATCTCTGTGTCAACCATACGAGCGTCGATTTCCCAGAACCACTCCCGCCAACGACCGCCACCATGGTTCCACCTTTGACCTTTAAACAGAAATCTCTTAAAACAGTCACATTGGGTCTAGAGGGATAAGCGAAAGTCACCATCTTGAACTCTATATCAAACGGTCTTGATTGTTCTATCGTCTTGCCTTTCCCATGAATCAATGGATTGCGATTAAGGATATCGAAAACAGCTGGGATCGCAGTGCAGGCCGTTGAAGTATCTGGAGCAAGACCCGCCAATTGTCCAACCGAAAACGAGCTCAAAACAAGGATCAAGAAGATCTTGTAGACATCTCCAAACGTCGTGTAGCCTTGTTCAACAAGGTAAGCCCCGAAAAACAGAACTAGAGTATAAGCCGAGTATGTTGCACCTTGAGAGAATCCTAACGCGATTCCGGTAACCTGTGATCTTCTCACGGAAGTTGCTTTGGGCTCCAATAAAGATTGCTCAAAAGACTGGACTATCTTTTCTTGTGTTGCAAAAGTTGCGACTGTACGAATGTTTGATACTGCACCGGAAGCTATACTACTTGCTTTGTCATAAGAACCGTTATCTAGCTTCGAACCAACGTTGATGATCAAACTAAAATAGCTAGCTCCAAGTGTAAATGGAGTAAGAATGGTGGCTAAAAGGGCTAACCTCCATTCGAGATAAAACGAAACGCTAAGGCCAACAGCAGCTGAGCTCAAACCCATAAATAGAACGGAGTATCTGTCCCCTAAAACTGACCTGAAACTTGTACAGTCAACAGACAGCCGTGAAACAAGCACTCCGGTTGAGTTGTGGTCTGAATCGAACCAGCCAGGCTCTTGTTTCAGTATAGACTGGAAGAGGAGATCACGAACCCTCTTGGTGAGCTTCGTTCCAGCCCAACCACAGAAGCCTTGTTGACCTGTCATCGTGAGAATACACCCAAACCCGAGCCCAACCAGTGCCAAACAGAGGTAGCCAACATCCTTCTTTAATTTGGATTTGTCTGGATGGAAATAGACTTTAAGAGCTTGGCCTAAAACCAATGGAAATAGAGAAAGGATAGCACCTGCCAGCATACCGAAAAGTATGCCAAAAAACAGCAGACCGCCTTCTGATTTCTGTAGTTTCCATATTTCAGAAATCTTGTATGATCTCTTTTTGGTTACTTCTCGGGTTTCTACTTGGTTTGCCTCTTGAACAGATTTCATGTATCCAGACATTGATATTTCATATACATGGTTTGACTTCAATAGATCAAAAGTAGCAGAAGTTTCGTTCTTTTTACCGAATTCATCTTTTTCAGATACGAGGTCGGTTGATACAGCTTCGGATGCAAGCTTGATGAGAGCAAAGTAAGCACCTTCTCTTGCCATGAGCTGATGGTGGTCACCAGTTTCAACAACAGATCCTTGCTCCATAACGACAATAGTTTCCGCGTTTCTTACGGTTGCCAGCCTGTGAGCAATCACAATTGTTGTTCTCCCTTTCGAGATCTTCTCGATGGCCTGTTGAACTAGAGACTCGGAGCTGGGATCTAAGGCACTTGTGGGCTCATCTAAGAGAAGGATCTTGGGGTCTTTGATCATCGCACGAGCCAATGCAATACGTTGCTTTTGACCCCCCGAAAGCTGAGTTCCTTTGTCTCCTACCTGTTACATAAATTTAAAATTGAAGTCATTATAACACCATGACGGATTAACGGTCGTGTGTTTTTACTAATAATTACAGTACATGTTCCGAACCTGGGTGTCATAGCCTAATGGCAGATCAGTTATGAACTTGTGTGCATTCACAGCAATGCAAGCAGCAATGGCCTCTTTCTTGGTGGCATTCTCTTTTCCCATCAGGATATTTTCAAGAATTGTGTTTGCAAAGAGGACAGGCTCTTGACCCACCATGCCCATCTGACTTCTCAGCCATTTTACTTGCAAAGTCCTTATATCTTGATCATCCAGCAAGATCAACCCTATTATGATTTATACAGAAAGAGAGTAAGAACAAGATTATCTTCCAACCTTATTAAAACCAGGGAAGCGAAAGATGGTGAGGAACATAAGTTACCCTCAATAGGATCATAGAATCTCTCCAAAAGAGCAAAAATTGTGGACTTGCCAGCTCCACTTGCACCAACTAGAGCTGAAGTTCTTTGAGATGGAATCACCAAGTTGAGGGAATTGAGAATTGGGACAGTCGGGCGAGATGGATAAACAAAAGTCACACTTTTGAGCTCCAATTTTCCACGAACACTCACGGGTTTTCTCCCTATGGTACTATAAGGATCAATGGCTGGGATCCTGTCTATAACCTCAAACACTCTGCTAGCTGCAACAGTCCCTTGTGCAAATTGAGCAAAGTACGATAGAGACAACGCCAAACCCCTGCATAACTTATGTGCATTAGTCTCTATTTGAGCTCTGTAAACTACGGACTACAAGTTGTGTGGGATGCATTTATATGGTTAGTTATATACCTGCCACCAACGTTGACGCCAAAGAAGCAAGCGATGGCTGCACCACCAGATAACTCGTTTCTTGAGACCAAGATCGATCCATACCAGAAAGCTAACGCCCATGTTGAATAAGTAACCAAGTATATTACTCCGATTCCTATACCCTTTGCAAAACCAAGTTTCTTTCCCACTGGCACTGATTCATCCAATACTGCATCATATCTTGCTGCTAAATTCTCTTCTGCTACAAAAGAAAATACAGTCCTAATCGAACTTATCGCTTGTTCTGCTATGCTGCCGGCTTTCTTGTAGGAATTCTGTAAATGAACAATAAAAAAAATAGGCAACAGTGATAATATAAACAACGTAAGTGATGTTTTTATTCACTTCTTACCACTTCTTTTGTAGCTAGGCCAACATAGACTGCTTTATAAGCGATACCACAGAACATCGTTAATGGAGTGACAGCAAAAACTGCAAGAGAAACCTTCCAGGATTTTAAGAACCCAACTGTATAGCCACAGATGAAGGTAAATATGTGATGAATGAAGTGTGCCATCTGCATTTCAGAAAATTTATCAAGTAAATACCAAGTTGAACTCACAAACTAGTGACATAAATCATGTTTTTGACTTGAACAGGTCTTACCTTGTCCCCCATAACTTCTTGAATTTGAGCAACATCACTTGAAATTCCATGCATGATATCACTGGTACTAATGTCTGTATCGAAGAAGCTAACATCCTGTCTTAGAACCGCCCTTAGGTACTTGGTTCTTATTCTATGTGCTGATCGCTCTCCCACGAGTCGCCAACAAGCAATCTCTGCCAATCATATAGATGAGCAGTATTAAGGAATTGTACTTAATAAGCAATTTCATTAAGAAAAGGAAGAAGTATTGAGCTTACGTAAGTAGGCTCCAATGACCACTATGCCTGCCAATCCTGCCATAAGCACACATACCTGAAGTTCATACGCCAGAAAAAGAGATTTAGGCCTGTCTGTTAGCAGCTTAATGATCTTAATGAGACTCAAAGCTTATTCTGTCAGTTATACATGACTGTTTGGTAGTGGTTTAATGGTATAGGAAGTGGCTTATTGAATAAGCTTTTAGGGGGGAGCTTTATGCAGAAAGCCTAGTTTTTCCATAACTCTCACTCCCAATCAAAATACGTTTTTTCCATCTATGAAAAAACTCTCTCCAACAAAAACCCTCCCGGTCTATACAGATAGATTAACCCACACAGACAACTTTATCCATATAGGACTTAATGGAAAACTAACCAAACGGAATAAAAACAAGATGAAGTCGTGCCAATAAGATTACAGAAAAAAATTTGCTTACCTTTCTAACATCTTTTATCATCTGGTCCTTGTCAGTTTCTAAAGCAATTTTGTTGACAAAATTTCCAAAAAGATAAGAATACCATGGTAGAGATCCTCCATTTATCAAAGCACCCAGACAGCCTATTACCACAAGAAACATGTCCAATTTTGTTGAATACTTGAACAAGCCAAAGACCCCGATGGTTTTTGGCGGTACAACCTCATCCTCGTCCTCATCAAGCTCTTCTCCATCTTGCACATAACTTCGAAGATACTGAGGACTACGAAACAGTTGTTGACCATCCTCATCATACCCATGAGTGTAACTGTTTAAACCATTGACATTGTAATGATCATGGCTTCTAAAGGAAATTCCGTGATGCCGACTACTATGGCCATCATATCTCCCTATATCTTGGTCAACATATGCATGCGAAACAGAGAACCATCGCGGATCTTGTTCTTTTGTTTTTCTTTCATTCTGTTTATCGTCGTCATAAATCATACTTGGATCAGCATTATCTGCTAAACCGTTCATTCTTGCAAAAGTAGGAGACCTGATGTAACCACCAATGAAGGAGCTATCATCTCGTTGATGGTTAATTCTACGAGTTTCTTCGGCCACATAGCTTTGGAGCTCGATTCTACCAGGAGACAACACGCTAGAATGTTCATAATACGGATTAGTGAAGTTACGGAAGTGAAGATCACTAGCAGAAGTACGAGAAAGGTAATAGTCGTTGGCTGATTGGCGAAATACACGGCTGCCAGGTGTAGGGGCCGGAGAGGGTGAGGCTCTTGGGCTGGTCCATGGACTTAATGCAGCACCAAGCATGGTTCGACCGTCGTCTTGCAAGCCTGTGGGCTCAAACTGCCATGAAATCTCGGCCTGCCACGAACGGTCATTGTCGGAGGCAAAAGG
>LUCG01015620.1:0-11751 GCA_001633085.1 Carthamus tinctorius | reverse complement strand
AACAGACTTTGTCAACTCCTGATCCTGATCCTGAAACTGAAATTTAGATGCTTGAATATGTTTAAGTTATCNTCCTATTCACTAAGTGAAGTAACAGAATCATTATCATTTCATCAGATCCTAGGAGAGTTGGATCAACACAACCTCTTAGACCAAACCCAGGTTCACGGTGCAAACTTACTCTAAAGAACATTATTCCTTTTATTTACAACGTGCTCAATGATCTCAAAGGTGGATACTAAGGGGCTGTTTACTTAAGTACTTGGTAAAATGAACATTATCACTCACCATCTCGGACAATATTTTAGTCTCTCAAAACGGTATCGTACGCAACAATTTACCCGGTATGCTCTTATCGGGTAAGAGTTTTCGATCTCACTTACCGGGTAAGACTCTCGGTTCATGTCATCACTCTTACCGAGTCATGTCATCGATCTTACCGGATAAGATTCTAGCCCTTGTCATGCTCATTCGGTAAGGTAAATTGACCCGGTAAGCACTTACCGGGTATGCATCAAGTAAACAGCCCCTAAGTAAAATACATGTTGCGACTTGCGATCTGTGTTTGATTTTTGTTTTGCAAGTTGCAACAGCTGGGAACACTAGAACTATGGCTTTTTTTTGTTGCATTATTTTATCCAAATTTTAGTTAGTTTTTAACCACAATAAATCTTTTTATCTTTGCAATAAGGGTCAAAAAAACAATTCTAATCTCTATCTTTTTACTACTGTTCTGAGTGGTTATCAACAAACTTGAGTCCTATGTCAATCTTCAGTTTCTATTAGTGCTTTTTACACAATATTTGATCGTTTAATGGGCTCTAGCTTGAAACTAAGACACTACATTGTAACCCCCTTGGAGGATTTATGTTTTGAGTTTTCTTTAGTGTTTGTCCCGCTTTGAGTCCTTGAACTCCAATTTTATGCAGATACAAATACTTGAACTCCAATTTTGGAAGCTCAAAGGCCGAGCCTAAGAGGATGAAAGGTTTGGTTGCACCAGGAAATTTGATGCGTCTACAAGTTTGGCAGATGTGTTGTATAGTCTCGAAACAGATTTATTGCAGGTTATTGATGGATGTTGTTCTGTTAAGTTATATGTATTCTGGTTTGGACTTCAAAGGCAGAACAGGAGTAATAACTTCATACTAAATTGGGGGAATTTTGAAGATTGTCTAGAAATCATTTGATATGGTCTCTATCTTTAGCACAGAATGATGGATTATTTCTTTCCTAATTCCAAATACTATTTAATATTCAAATCTTTATGGTTATATGACAAATGAATTGAACCTTGCCTTGAACTAAACCAAAACACACCTTTACTGCCAGTGTTTTCTGTTTGATTAGCCATGGTAATAGTTTTAAAGTATTCATTTAAAGATGTACTCCTAACTATTGGTTAAATTTTGAAGTCACGGATTTATTAGTAATCCAATTAGTTTAAGATATCTTTTTTGTTTAATTTCTAAACGTCATGTTGTATTTGCTCTAAAGCCATGAAATAACACTCCAAAGAAAAAATATATATCAAATATATAAAAGAAGTTGAACACATTGTGGTGGTGTATTATAGACTTTGCGATCTGTTCTAACTAAGGGTCTGTTTACCAAATTTTAACTCGGTAAACACCCATTGGGCTACTTACTGATAAACATGACAAAGACTAAATTTTTTAACCAGTCATTGTGATGGCAAGGTCTTAGAGTCTTAATCGATACATGCTTAGTGCTTATTGAGAAATTGATGCATATGATGTTTTGATGTACTAGAATCTTACCAAAAGAGTGAAAGTGTCGGCTTTTACCAGTAGGTACATAACAACCCCAAAAACTAGAGCTCCTTTGCATTTTTGTTTACATTTGTACAACTTTTACCTCCCGCCACATTGCGCGGGTAGAAAACTAGTTCATCAATAAAGAAATGTTTGAATAAAATTACTATAATGAAATTCAGTTACTCATATGGTCGTTGATTTCAAGATGAATGGTTAAGATGTGGGGTGTAAGGGGTATAACCTTTTGATGGGGTGTATATTAAAAGCCTCCTATATATATATATATATATAAAGAACACGAGAACTAACAAAATCATATATAATTTTGTATTAACGACGAAAAAAGCCACACCCATGACTTTTCTAGTGACTTGTAAAGTCACCTGAATTATAGATGATTTTGTACATGATTTTGATTATAGACTGTGACTTTATTTATGGAACGTATATATAGGTGGGTTCAAACGAGAACAATATCCATTAAAAATAACACGATAATCAATAACTTGCGAAAATAAATCTGACATAAACAGTAAATCTCCAAAGTACGAATTATAAAATTTCAAACAAACTTCTACATCCTTTATATAAGAATCACTGTCTAGCAACTGAGAATGAGGAATCTGTAACTAGGGGACGTCAACTATCTCTCTTGCTGCTAAAAGGCTCAAACCTTGCCTTTCCCTTCATCTGCACCTGATCTACCTAAAAAGAGTTTTAGTTTGAAAACGTGGGTTAGACCAATGGTCTAGTGAGTTTCCCTAGAAGCAACGTCGTTAATCTCGCGGAAGCGTTCGTAAATCAAAGTAAAACATGCATTTAAAGAGAATCAGTTAAACACATGCTTTATGCTCACTCTCTCTATACATGTACCGGCCCTCACCGCGTTATATCCCACGCACACCTGTGGTAACGCAAGGGCTCACACCTGCCCGATTTGGGGTCACACCTCCCCGATTTGGCCAGTACATGCCCCACCCCATGCAAGAAAGTATGTCATGACATGCAAAAGCTCATACTAGTGTATAACTACCTTTTTCGGAAAATGAAACGGTAATAATAGTAATGCATATAAATTTTCTTTCTTTAGGAAAAATACCTGTCAAAGTGAGGAAAAACTCACCTGCTCGCTAATCCTCGGTTATCTCCTAATCTCAACTGCACACCTACAAGTAAAAGACAACCATTATTTAACCTCTTAACCTACTCGAAACCGATACGACTCGAATAAATAATCCGAATCGGACTCCCCAATCCAGAACAAAGTCCGAATCGGACTTTGCTTAAATCCGATAAATAGTCCGAGTCGGACTTCTCAAGAGTCCGATCCCCAAGTTCGATTGCTAAAGTTCGATTCCCAAATCTGATACCCAAAGTCCGGTACCTAAAGTCCGGTACGGACTTCTCTCAAGTCCGATACGGACTTTCCCCGGATCCGATACGAGCAAGGCCCAAAATCCGATACCTATGGAGTCCAAGATGCGATACGAGCAAGGGCCGAAAATCCGATACCTATGGAGTCCAAAATCCGATACGGTTGATAACATAATCCGATACGGATTTTTACAAAATCCGATACGGATTTCTTACATAATCCGATACGGATTTTTACAAAATGCGATACGGATTCCTACACCACTCCAAAGTCCGATACTGAAGACCCGAAGTTCGACTCGGCCTTTGCCGGAATCCAACTCGGGAAAAATCCGACACGAAGGGTTTTTATCCAGGCATCGAGGAGATCGAGCCTGGTACCCCAAGGTCCTTCCTAAACAGCTTTAATTCTCTATAAACAACCAATTTACAATAACTAATCATTCTTTAAATACTAAGATAAGAACTTTACCTCAGCTTGGAAGTCCGAGAGCTGACTTCTGTTAATTCTTTCACTGCTCTAAATTCCCCTTGCGGCTGATCTCACACACACACACTTCTGGACTTCTTTATCCTAAATGGAAAGAAATGACGTCTCCCTTTCCTTATAAGACATGGGCTAGGCCCATCTACCCTTCCTTCTATTGTCCTATGGGCCAGGCCCAATTCATCCCTTTTTCTCCCTTTTCCTTGCAAATAGCCCAATTGAGTTTGGGTTATTACAGCGACTTGCCCACGACTTTAAGTCGCATGTAAGTCACCCATGTCCTTTTTTTTCGTTAGTACTTAATCATATATGATTTTGTACATGAAAAAAGTTTTTCTNGTCTCTCTCTCTCTCTATATATATATATATATATATATTTGTTTTTAGTTTATTCAATATTTCAACTTTTACTTATTACCCAAAGATCGAACGAATATGACTAGGTTAAATGGATTTAGATATTTTGGTTTAGTTACCATGTAATTTGAATAAGAGCTCATATTGTCCCATGTTTGGCATATATCTATGTGGAACACGCTAAAATTAAGTAGAACAAGACTGGAACAAGTTTGTTCCCTCTTACCTCCTGGAACTAAGTAGAACAAGGTCTAATGTACCATTATACCCCTTAAGATACAGATTGTTCTTCTTTTTCACGATAATTGCCTCATGCTTAGGGGTGAACAAACCCGGGTCAAATAAACCGAAAATTCGATCTGAAAACCCCAAATCTACCCAACCCACATACACCCAACTCAAACTTTGAAATCCGATTTTTTGGGCGAGTTACTTGGTTCGGGTAGGGTCTCCATACTTATCACCTGAAACTCGAATAAAACCTTTTATTAATATTTTATATAACTTTTTATACAATCCTTTGAGGTTTGAACCTATTTTATTAGTTTAAATGTTTAATTTAATGTTTAACGTTTGAAATTTGGGTTTTTAGAGTTTAAATTAATTTTAATCTTCAATGATTAAGCATAAAAAACGCATAGTGTTAATGCCAAAAATCTCACTTAAGACGACTTAAGGTAGCTTATGAGGCTTATCCGTCAAAAGAAATAAACCTTTTAATGAAACGTACGTAAATAAAGAAAACAGAGACAGAATGATTGATGACGCAGGAAAAACCTCAGGTCGAGGAAAAAACCTGTTGTCGACTTAAGATCAAGCCAACGCTTCAGTAGTTATCATCAAACAGGGATGATGTCCTCGATGTTGCAACGTATGATCGTACGTTACAACGAATGGAAAACTAAAGATCGTAAGTAAAGTACATCGCATCGTAAGAAACAAGCTTGAAAGAATAATGTTGCAGAGAGTTCTTGAGCGCAGAATGTGTCCCCCTTCTTTGAGGTTGAACATTTCTTTTATAGTTGAGTCTCTTGTAACGGTTTGTCATTAAACTGCTCTTTGATGGTAATGGTCATAACGGTTGATACGCATTAATGACTCTTGAATCTTTGTCTTCGGTTACGCTTGTTTTATGCTAACTACTTTGACCCTGCATTAAAACAACAACTAAGATAGAGGTTACCGTTAGTAATCAAGGGTCTTGCGTTTACTGCTCAGTATCGTGCGTTATCGTAAGATATCTTACGATGATCATACATAAGTCGTAAGATGATCGTCACTTATGGGCGACGACCTTATCATTTCTTTGGAACCTTATCTTAATACAAGATTATAGTCTTTAATGAACTCTTATATATCTCTTACGTCGTCGTTTGTCGTAGATTTTTACCCAAACACATAGTTAAGATTAAATTTATAACCATAAGAATAGATTCGTTATTTATTAGTTTTCTTTATTGATTATCCCTATATGTGTGTGTGTGTTCGACTTTAAGCTTTTGTTGCATACGATTTATATTTTCTATTAATTTGGTGGGAAAAGAAAAGAAAATAAAACATATATTGTTAAAACCCGAACTTGAATCCAATTAAATCTGAATCCAGTATGGCCCGAGATCCGAAATCCTTCACACCCGGTTTTGATTTTCGGGGGCTACATTTCATTCCTAAAACCCGATCGGAAATCAAACTAAGAATGTATATTACTACTGTTTATCTTACACGTTATGATTTTAAAACATATACTTGGTCATAGTTTTGTTGATATATATATTGTTGTTTTGTGTTTGTGTTAATTTTTATTTAGATGAACTATTTGGTAAAAAAAAAACACTAAAAAAAGTCATTATTGGTAAATTGATCATTAAATCAGTCTTGTTCTATGTTGAACAATTGTTTTGTTTTCTCTTGTCTTGTTCTGTCTTGTCTCCTCTTATTGTGTCTGCGTACCAAATGCACCCTAATAAAACTACCTTTCCTTTCATTCGTACTTAGGGCTTGTTTGGCAGTTGATGCATAATTAAGTGGTCAAAATGATTTCAGAGACTCTTATGATATAGTGGAAAATGAAATATGGTTGTTTGGTAATTGTTGAGAATGAAATTAGGATTCTGAATGGTTAAGAGAGAGTGAGAGACTCATGATGCAAAATGGAAGAGGGTTTTGGAACCATTAAGAGGTAGTTATTATTTTTTTTGCCAAACAAGATTTATCTCTTAAAGATTCAGACGTTGCCTCTTAATGGAATTGTTAAGAGGTAAACAAACAACCCCTTAAAATAACATTATTTTAATCCACGAGACTCTAAATGAGAAAATTTGGAAAATGATTTTTCAAAAGTAACAAAAAAAAATTAGTTCAAATTTGCCTTATTAATTTTGTAAGAAGGATTGTAATAGTTTATGACAAGATATATGTTTAGTTTAGAAAACATAGATATTAATGTCATTTATTTAAATGGGGTAATTAAGTGACCCATATAATAACAACTTGAATAAATAATAGTTGATAATATCAAAGTATATCATTAGACTTGCACTCATCAAATCTGCGTGATTTTGAGATTCCACCTTTCAAATCAATTGTTGTTGAATTTCAATAAATTCTCCAATACCACCTAGTTATTATTAGCAAAATATATTTATAATAAATAGGTGTTTATAATTATTCTCAACCGACTATACAAATATTTTGTATTTAAAGATTTAGAGTAATAAATTTTAGACTAAATTATGCTACGAACATGTCAAAATATGAAAACTTTCAACTCTAGCTGGTTTGATGTCTTCCAACATGCATAGATTGAAATGTTATGGTTGATTTTTTACATTTCTCCTTAATCGATTTTTGCCGATTCGATATCTTCACTTTGGTTGTTCGATTTCTTCACTCTGTAGGTACGATTTCGTCGCTGTGCTAGTTCAATTTCTTCACTTTTCTTGTATGATCTGTTGGTTCGATATTGTCACTGTGCTGGTTTGATTTCATCACTTTTCTGGTTCAATTTCTTCTTGCTGGTTCGATTTCATTCTAACGGGTGTCGAATCCGACAAATAATAAATAAACTTAAATTAATCACGTTACCTCTAATGCACAAAGAATTGTGATAGTGATAAGTAGGTTCGTCTCCACAAGGACTAAGTTTTAACTGTGAGTCCAAGACATGATCACGTGTAACTACGTTAAAAATGTTAAATATAAAGGGGTAGATGATTTATAGTTAACCTAAACATGCAAAAATACTTAAAAACGTTAAATATTATTAAAGGAGACTAGCAATGAGCGTCAATTGCCTAATAATTTGAATTATGTATCCTCGACTAGATTATACCATTTTCTCAAAAGATATCAAATCGACTTGAATACCAGTGCAAGATGTTAAATTTGTTATAAAGCGTGACTAGTGCAAGATGCTTCAACACTAACGTCTAATCAACTAATTGAATTTAGTCACGAGCTTGGAATTCAACCTTCGATTGCATTTAGTTCACACAAATACCGAAACTAACCAATAATCCAACGCCGGTTATTAAAGTTAGATTATGCAACTCGACAATACATACAATTAACCCACACTTGTCAACTAAGTATTGTTTGCACTTTGCAATGAAGGGAAATCCAAGAACAATTACGTATTCAACAATCGTTCTAGCAATTCAAATTCAAACTAGATCGAGTAAGGAATCCAACTCACCAAATCAAACTTGAATTGAAAAACAAAGAAGTACAAAAATTGCATAAATAAAATCAAATGATTATAAAATAAAATCAAGAAGTACAAAAATTGCATAAATAAAATCAAATGATTATAAAATAAAATCAAGTTTCAACATAATCACAAAATAGTTCATCGGCTTCCCATTGCTAAGAATTAAAAATTTTAGTTATTTGTTGCTAGGAATTAAAAACTTACACAAGGATTAGGAACTCAGAAAATGATGAAGAACCCAATAAAGAATTAAAGATCCCAAATTTCAAATTCTCAAATGTAGAAACGGACCTTTATAATTCCCTAACGGTTTACAATACAGTTTTTAGAACAAAGAAGTCGCACATCGAACGTCCACTTGACTTTGTCGTTTTTTTACCATCCATTTTCTTCTTCATTTGGGCTTGAGCCACACCTACCAATGCAACATCTTAACCTAATATTAAAATGGGATTTTTTCTTGATTTTAAATGTAGCCAACGAATTGATGAGCTTGTTGAAACTGTTGTTGGGATTGCTGAAATGGAGCTTTCTGCTGAAAATGTTGACCTTGACTTTGTCCTTGCCTTGAGGCATAGCTCAGATTCGGGTGTTGCCTCCAACTCGGGTTTTATATACTCGAGAAATGGTCTAATTCCCGGTTGTTGGAATTCTAGAAGTTGCCACCCCAATGGCATTCACTTGCTCCTCTTTTCCATGTAGAGTTGAGCATGCATCGGTCAGGTGTGCCACCGAGGAGCAAAATCCACATGCCTTGACTTGAGGTGCGCTCCCCATAACAAATTCTTTTAGTTTCTAGGGATTTAACATGTACCTGACTAGCTACTCGACCAATGTCACTCCAAGCTCCGAGTTGCTTGGAGTTTTCCGCCATGGTGTCTATCAAAGGCAAAGCCCTTGCTTAAGTCGGCATCTTGTTCACTATCGCCCCTTCGCTCGCACCATCCATCATTTTCTTCTTTATTGGTAGCAATCCTTCATAAAAATAATAAATTAGTAATTCATGAAAAATGTCGTGTTGATGACAACTTACACATAGGCGCTTAAAGCACTCCCAGTACTCATATAATGACTCATGTATGCCTGCTTAATCCCACATATTTCTCTCCCAATCTTGACGGCTTTAGATGTGGGACACAACTTGTCAAGAAAATCTCTCGTCATTTGTATGTAGTGATGGATCCCGTCAGTAGATTAAAAAACTACTCCCTAGGTGCATCAACTAAAGAGAATGGAAACACCTTTAGCTTTAAATTCTCCACGGTTGTTCCTTGTGCCTTCATCCCCAAGCACACCATGTGGAACTCGTTCATATGTTTATATGAGTCTTATGTAGCTAAACCATCAAAACGAGGTAGTAAGTGAATTAAACTAGTTTTAAGTTTGGTAACTACCTCTTTTGTCGGATACGCAATGCAAAGAAGTTACTCATCGACGTTGGGTGTTACCCATTCCTCCAAAGTGCGTTTAGGATTTGCCATATCCCCTTCTTCTTCGACTTCGGTCTCGATGACTGCTTCTTCTTTTTCAGTACAAGGCTTCTCTTCTTGTGATTACAACTCCTTCGTATTGCTTTCTTCTGATTACAACTCCTTCTCTACCAATTCAAATTCAAACTAGATTAAGCAAAGGATCCAATCACCAAATCAAACTTGAATTAAAAGACAAAGAAGTACAAGAATTGCATATACGAAATCAATGACTATAGAATAAAATCAAGTTTCAACGTAATCACAAAAATAGTCGATCGGCTACCCATTGCTAGAAACTAAAAAATTAGCTATTCATTGCTTGGAATTAAAAACTTACACAAGGATCAAGAACTCAGAAATTGATGACGAACCCTATAAAAATCCCCAATTTCAACTTCCCAAATGTAGGAATTGGACCTTTATAATTCCCCATGACGATTTACTTTTCGGCCGTCCATTTTCTTCTTCACTTAGACTTGGTCGTCTTTCTTTTAAATGTAGCCTTCGAATTTCATCCACCATGAAAGTTAATTTTAGTTTTTTTTTTCTTCCAATATTAAATGGATACACTGATACACATAACAAAATACCAACTCCAATTAAAAATATGGACTTTTAAGCATCCAAAATACCAATAATTACTAGGTAGTATTGACAATGAAGTGTATTGTCGCTTATCATCTTCTCTCTAGTGGTTCGATTTCTTCTATGCTACTTTGATTTTTGTTTTTTTAATTTCTTTTCTCTTCTATGTTCATCTCCTCCCCTAATCTCCAATTTTTTACCCAAGAATCGAACCAAATGCTCATGTGGTTTGCTACAGTTTTTCCTCACTTGCTTAAAGTTAAGATTTAGAAAATGCAACTTGGGTTTTGATATCTTGTTTGATTTACAAATTTGAACTTGGGTTTTTAGTGGATTTGGTACATAAGGATCAACATTAAAGTTCATTATTCATGAAGAGGCCGCCAAGCTTTCTTGTACCCAATGATTTTTGTATGAACTCAAATAATCGTTGGTTGTCTGAATTGATGATAACTTGGTAATGAAGTTAATATTTTGGATGATGAATTCACACGTAATCTGTAAAGTTTAACTAAACAATTATAATTCATGTCAACAGTGCTGTAGCATCTTGGTTATTGCTCGGGGGTTCATAGTGCCCTAACTGAGTTCGAGCCTTCCCGTGCGCATGCCTAGGGACATTTAAGTGGGGCCATGTTTAGCCCCCAAAATTGCCGGGGATTAGTCGAGCTTTGGCCCGGACACCCTTCCAAAAGAAAAACAATTATAATTCATGTCCAAAGGTAAAAGAGTCATTTCTACATTTCAGACCCGCGATTCAGAAAAAAGAGTAAACAACAACGTATTATTATCCAAACACATTTATCCATACAAGACTTACTAGAAAACTTGATAAACAACCCCTACATATTAAATGAAGTATGAGGAACAATTTCGTAAAATGTTATATGTTTAGCTTATTATTTATATGTATTATAAAGATAACAAGTTAGAAATAAAAAAAAACATCAGATTTGGTATAGTTTAATACAAAATTTCCAACTTAAGAGACTCTTTGATCTGTTTTTCATTAAGTCATGTATAGATAAATATGTATGTGTGGATTAATCAATCTATATAGATTGGGAACGTTCTTTCATGGATGGAAGGGGCGTATTTTTTAATTGGTAGGGGCAAGCATGGAAAAATACTTGACTTTCTACACAAAGCTCCCCTGGAAGATTACTAAATGAGCTACTTTCTACCTCCTCATTAAGCACTACCCGAAGTCACATATAGCTTACTAAATAAGTTGTTAGTCTCATTAAGCTGCTAACAAACAAACCATTTGTAACACCCCTAAATCCCAAAGCAACATGCTTACACAATAACTTCGAATCCAACTAAACACCATGGTGAGCAACAGGTTGATCCAATAACTTCAAATCCAACTTCCACTAGGCTTTTAAGTTAGATTCGAAGTTATTGCGCTAACATGTTGCTTTGGTCTTTGAGGTGTTACATTTGGTATCAAAACTCTAGGTTTTATCTTTGTTGAAAACCAAACAAGTTTGGCCTGTGAGTATCGCTAGATTACGAGATAATATTTAAATTGTCTAGCGGAAGTGTAGTGATAGAATTAGTTTTGTTATCCTAAGTTGGCTCAAAGATTAATGATTTGTGGGTTTGGATTATCATTTAGATTGAAGGTTGAATTTAGTTTGAAGTTATAATCGTGATTTTTAAAAACTTTGCATTTGTTGAAGGCATCTAAGCAATTTATCATTGCCTAAGGTATGGATTCTTTATGTTTTCCCTCCTTTGTATTTATTCGATCAGTTGTATATAGGGGTGTTAATGAGCCGAGTCGAGTCGATTAGTGGGTTAATCGAGTCGAGCTCAAAAAATAATACTNAATATTTTTTTGAGTTATCGGGCTCGAGCTCGAAGCTCGTTTATAGGTTCGAACTCGCGATCGATTAACTCGTTTATCAACTTGAGTTCGATATTTTTTATATTTTTATACTATTTATTAATAAATATATGAAAATGTTTAGCTCGAACAAAGGT
>LUCG01015436.1:0-18140 GCA_001633085.1 Carthamus tinctorius | reverse complement strand
AAAATAGTAACATGTTACTCAATTCGTTGCTTCCACAACAGATCCATCTTTGACAACTCTTAATCGTCTACCGAGGTTAGAAGACATGTTTCGATTTTGTTGTGGATAAATAATTTGGCTGGATAATTCTTAAATAAAAAGAGTGTCATAAGAATNTACTAGCCTCTTCCTAGCTTTTAATGAATTGACACTTAAAAAAGGAATATCGAGGAAAAAATGTTTCATATAAGTTATTAAAATTTTTTTAAATTCAATGTCTTTTTAATGATATAAACAATTTATTGAAAGTAATTTCGTGGTTATCAAGGGCCCATTTTTGCATCTCGCCCAGGGCCTAAAAATTGTCAGGAACGGGCCTGATTATGTTTGGCACAAACTAGCTTATGAGTATGTAAGATGACCAAAAATGGTATCTTGTGGTATAATAATTAATAAGGATATAATTGGAAAAAACTCCTGAAATGCTACTTCAACTACCGTTCCAATAAACTAGCTTACGGTGCATCCAAACATGTAGTAGCTTATAAGCTAGCTTATTTTGATACGGAGAAAGTAGGAGAGAAAAGGGTTTTTCCTACCCCCAAAGTGATTACATAATGTAATAATCAATAAGAATGTTTGAAAATAAACTTTTAAAGAGAGAAATAATTTTTTAATACATGAATAGAATATTTTAATATTATAATTAATATTGAAGTGTTTAAAATGAAAATTCCGTTGAAGATGGTTGTAATTTTTTCTTAGAGATTTTGATTTTCCGTTCTAGAGAAATTTTGAAGAAACTGTTAGAGATGCTCTTAGGAATCCAGCAACATACCCATTGTACCGGAGGCATCACTGCCGCCGTAGAAGGTGGCATGAGCACCTTGCCAAGATCCGCCGGCGTAGTTTCCGGCGATTCTAGCGTCGGCCACCGAGAATATAGAGAGGAGGAGGAGGAGGAGAGCGCCGGCGACGGTGGCCATGGGTGAGTGTGAACTTGAAAAGAGAGGGAGGGGGGTAGTTTTGGGAGTGGGGATGGAGGGAAAGGGGCAGTGGGTGTAGGGGGTACTTATGGATGTCAGGAGGGTAGTTATGTAATTTGACTTTTTTTTGTTAAAAATTTATTTTAATGTGGGTGGGTTTGAGGGTGTAAATTAAATTAAATTAAATTAGGATTAGAAAAGGAAACTAGAAATGGATAAACAATGTAAGATTGTGTGGGGGCCGTTGAAAAAGTTGCTTGTTTACATTGTTAGTTGTGACCCGTTGGATTTATCTGGACCCGCCTGGTTTTCTACCCAATCGGATCCGATGATTATACACCAATTTTCATGTTGGTATCCGTTAACAAGTTTTATGACCTTCACGAATTTGAACAGTTGACCACTTGATCTTGATCTCTAACGAATTATGTTGTAAAAGGAAACTTATAACCATTTTTCACGCTTTTTATGTTAACCTTAACTAATTTTTTTTTTGAAAACTAACCTTAACTACTTATAGATATATATATATATAGAGAGAGAGGAAGGTTCATGTGAGAAACATATCAATTTAAGAAAACGTGAGAAGCAATCTCAGTCACTCATCTATGGTTACGATGGACGTGATCACNGGGGGGGGGGGACCACGGTCAAATCAGCATTTGTTGATCGGATGAGTGGCTGAAATTGTTTCCCATGTTCTCTTAAAAGTTATATTTCTCGTTTGAATCTCTCTCTCTCTCTCTCTCTATATATATATATATAGNACGTGATCACGGAGGATTGACGCGATTCATGGGAGGGTAGAGATTATTAAGGGGGGGACCACGGACAAAGTCGTCTTTATTGACCGGATAAGTGGCTGAGATTGCTTCTCAAGTTCTCTTAAAAAGTTATATTTCTCGTTTGAACCTTTCTATATATGTGTGTGTGTGTGTGAGAGAGAGAGAAAGAGATTCATACGAGAACGATAACTATTTATATAGTTAGTATGGTAATGGTTGATGATTTTTATGATCGTTTTTGATATATTTTCTAATGGCCAATGTTTTTTAAGTGTTTCTTGACCGATTTATTGAATTATAGTTAGAGTTAGATATTTTTTAAAAATTATAATAATAAAATGATATTGTCTTTTAAACTTCCGGGCTGGTCCCGATTTTTTAATTACATATTTGACACCGAACCCGGTTTGAAACACAGAACTGAAAATGATTGATTTTTAGGACCAAGAACCAGACCGTACAGGCAATACCGATTTTCCGATGCCGGTACAGTTTCAGTTCTTGCATGCCCAATGCCAATAACGTATACAAGGATATCACATGTACGACTCAGACTCACGCAAGAAAATAAATACATTTTAATTTATTATTATTATTTAAAGAAACTTTAGAAGATGCTGTGTTGTCGAACATACCCTTGTAGTAATGATTTATTTGAAATATTTTATGTTATTTTTGAAAGACAAGCTTTTTTCTGTCTTCTGCTCCACCATCACTCTCTTCGCACCAACTAATCTTTTATATATATATATATATATCTTCACCTTTTCTCTTCCAACTTATCTTCATCGGAAAAAAACCTAATCGGAATCCTCCTCTCTCCGGCTTCCGAATTCCGATAACAACCAGATCGTCGCCGGCCAATTCATCATCTAATCTACCTATCGTTTTATATTCATCATCTAACGAATCATAATTCGATATATATATATCAACGTTTGTCCTCAAGGAGGAATTGAAATGCGTAGCCGTGGATCCAATAACCGGCTACCTTCTTCTCGTTCGGCATTTCAATGGCGAATTTCGTATATGTTTCTCTCGATATTCGCCACCATGGCTGCCTTCTTCGTTGCCTGCCGGTAACTATATATAAATATATATATATATATATATATATTTATTGAATAGTCTGTGTGTTTTAGCTTGTAATTGTTAGCGAATTTCTTTGAATTATATATATATATATTTATATATATTAAATAATTTGTGTGTGTGTGTGTTTTAGCTTGTAATTGTTAGCGAATTTGTTTGAATTATATATATATATATAATAATCTCTGTGTGTGTGTGTGTGTTTTAGCTTGTAATTGTTAGCGAATTTGTTTGAATGATTGTTTCTTTTTTTGTGTTTATAGATTGTGGCAGGAGGCAGAGGCTAGGGTTTATCTAGCTAAAGAGCTTGATAGGAGAACTGGTCAGGTGATACTTCCTTTGTTTACAGCTTTACAATTTACATCTATGATTATACAGACAAAGTTTCGGTTTATTAAGCCTATGACTAAAATGGAGAAAATGGAGATTATAGACAATTTTAGTCTCCAACAGATCCTCTAAAACTTTTTCAGAAAATGTAGAAACCAGGAGATAGTGTGCAAAAATAATTTGGAGATCTCTCAAAAAATATTACCATGAGAGAGAAAATGGTTTTTTTATAATAGCATTTTATTAGGTACATGTAATATTTTAATAATATAAGTAATTATAGTATTTTCTGAAATGGAGAATCTAGTGGAGTTGAATGCATTTTTTATAAAGGGATTTTGGACTTTGATTATCCATTTTAGAGAATTGTTGGAGATGCTCTAAGTAATTGTGGGAGTGATGGTGATATTTTTTTTGGACGGCAGTTAAACACACGCACACGGCCCGACCGAAGTCGAAGAGGTATCCGGGATCCATTCGGGCACCCGACTAATCCTCTCGACCATGGAAACCGTTACCGGCCCATAGCCTCGCCCATGCCCGGCCTGAAGGTCGACCCATGAACTGGGGTGTCGCCACCTGTTCCCCCTCCGAATCGAATCCAAGTAGACAGAGATACCATCCATTGCCCCCCTCAGGATGTTACCGATCATTGAGCTACAAAGGAATTGACAAATGTCCTTAGCTTGCGCATGGGGGGATTCGAACTTGGGTGGGCACTATGTACCCTCCAAGCACTAACCACTCCACCACAAGACCTTGGACGGGAGTGATGGTGATATTATTGCTTATTTTGTAGTCATTTTGAGAATGTTATTCCAGAATCATATTGAAACGCTAAATTTCAGCTGAAAAGTTTAATTGCTGTCAGCTGCAAATGTTGGGTGAATGTTCCTGTTGTATTATCTTGAATATGAGCAGTTTTATCACATTTGCTGATTCACAAAAGCCTGATAGTGTTATGCTTTACTTTTCATTGAATATGAATTTTATGCCAAAGTAAGATAAGTAGAGAATGGGGTATTTTCACCTTGTAATGTGCCTTTCTATGTCACAAATATAACTGTCAATGACAGTTGGTTCTTGTGGTTATGTCCGCTATCTTTATAGCATTAACAATCAAAACTGATCATGTTGTCAAGCACTGGATTATTGTATGTAAACTACTGCAGTTAGATGGCTTACAGCTTCCCTTCATTCTGTTTCTGTTGCAAAAACTATGGTTATCAATTATACATTGTATTACTTTGCCGACCCTAACTTGTTGGAATACACGATACATAGCTTCTTTTAGTTGATATCCTAATTTTCTTTTAAAGGCATGAAAGAATAAAGATATCTCCTGAGCTTATCAAATAAAGGCTAAAATTCCAGACTTCATATCTTGACTGCAGGGGGAGTCGGCCATTTCTGTTGACGACACATTAAAACTCATAGAATGCAGGCTAGTATTTCTGGCTGTATCAATTCTTGCTACTTTCAGGGTCTACTTTTCCCCTTCTTTACCCTAAAATTTGGAGGGAAATAGTTCTGAACTAAATTGTGGCACAATTTTTATTCATAGGGAACGACAAAAGAAGTTATCTGCACTTCAGATGGAGCTAGAAGAAGCTAAGAAGGAAGGATATGTTTCAAAGAATCTCATAGAAACCAAGGGCACAAATGAAAAGAAGAAGCTTCTTGCTGTTGTAGGAATACTTACAGGATTCGGTCGCAAGCACAACAGATATGCAATCCGTAAGGCATGGATGCCTACTGGTAGAATTCCCTTTCCTTTTGTGAGTTTCATCCTAACCCTAACTCCTTCCATAGTTGATGTACTTTCAGAGGCATGCCCACCATACCCCACTACACACTAAAATTGGTGAGGGATTTCACATTTGAATTGTCTAAGGGATGACATTGGAAATCAAGTTTTCTTTTGTTGGTGTGTAAGTCGCCTAATTAGTGGCTCCACTTATTTCTAATCAAGGCCATACATAGTTGGTCTATGTTGGATTAAACTTGTTATTCAGTTGGGAAAAGTGAAAAGGCGTTCAACTGACATAATATTGGACATATCAACTTGAAGGAGGGCGAAGGATCATGTGAGAAGATGAGATTAACGTTAGAAGTGTGAGAAGTGGATCTGAACCATTAATCACTTATAATCTCATGCCCTCCCATGAATTGCACTTTAGAAGGGAATTGATTTGGTGCATTTCATCCTAATGTGCATCCACTTCTCACCCAACGGTTGATAACCACTTATCATGCTTCTCATGTTAGCCTCAACTTCTCACCGGAACCCAACCCCTTGAAGGAGTGGGATTAGTTGCACTTTGTCCATGACGAGCTTTGCTGTCAAGTTCTTCCTGTTTATCTAAGTGATGGCTGACAAGTTTGATTTTTGACGTAAAAAATGGACTCGGTGCAGTTAATATATATTGTTGAAGATAAGATAAATTATATTCTTGCTGCTAGTGAATTAAGCTTCTGTGATCCCTAGGAGTTCAATTCATGCTATAAAGTTGTATCACTAAAAAAAATGATTACATGGAAACTTTTCATGCAGGGACAGCTCTAACAAAGCTGGAAGACGAGAAGGGAATAATCATAAGATTTGTTATAGGCAGAAGGTATTTCTAGTAATCAAGTACCAGGCAGAAGATCATTTATACCAGAATTTTGGAGTCATTTCTAATTTGAACTATGTATCGTAGCGTGAATCATGGAGACAATTCAGACAGGGACATCAACGATGAGAACATGAAGGAGAATGACTTCCTCATTCTTGTATGTATGGCTTCTAATATCAGAAATTAATGCTATTGTTATGTCTAAGAATAAAGTAAATTGATGTTGGGAATTCATAGTTTCAAATTTTCAATGAAGGTTTATGCTAAATTGATATGAAATAGTATGGACCCTTTTTCTTATACATCACTACTTTTAACAGAATGATCATGTGGAGACAGTGGAGGAGAAGCCAAAAAAGACGAAGTTGTTCTTTATTAATGCATTAGAACACTGGGATGCAGAGTTCTATGTGAAGGTCAATGATGACATTTATCTAAACATTGGTATGTAGTCTATTATAATCTACATGAATAATTTGAGTGCTTTTTTGTGTGTGTCTATTTTCTGTCACTTCAGCTTAAAGCTACTTGCATATAAAATGCACTAATAACAGCTGGAGAAGGACATCATGTATGAAACATCTGAAAAAACTATAAGAAAATAATGATATCTGGGATCTGATATCTGAAATCTAACTGCAACTCTAAGTTTTTAATGTTAGTATATGGTTCACAAATGATTTTATAGTTTCATTTGATTGGTGTTTGCAAGAAGGTCTTCTTGGAATGGTGCACACAATAGGGATGAATAATATAGGCGTCAAAGTTTTTTTTTTATGTATACCATTGCAAACTTAATCATCTTGAATTGGTATTAGATGTGGTTGAAGTTTTTTGTGCCAGTAAAATGGGTTTTATCTCATTAGTACATTTTATGGTTCTTAATCTAAGAATGCATGTAGGGAATTTCCAACTTAGCTTTGACAGGGAGCTTATTACCCCTTTGGAGATAGGTCTTAGGTGTTAACTTCTCTATGGAATCTAAGGATTTTATGGTTTCTTAGGCCTTAGATCTAGACACAAGAATCATTTTCTCATCTCCTCCACCAAGTAGTCTCAATATTGATTTCCATCTTGATGGGATCACTAGTTGCTTCCATTAACTTTTTAACCGGTTTTCTGCTATTTATGCTAGTTTGTCACAAGTGCCATGAAAGACCCTGTAGCTTCATCACTCATCAGGTTTGGGCGCCGTTAGTTGTACATAAGAAATTAAACAAACCCTCTGGAGCGCCCCCGCTGCACCTGTCCCACAACCATCATGGGGAGGTAAATTGCACATGCATCCCATGATCGAGCCCGAGACCTCACTTTTGCTTACACCCACCACTACTACCACTGGAACAAATCATGGGGGCATTCATGTAACCAAACCAAACAAGCTCGGTATGCCCTAGGGTGAGATGTACACAGACCTGACCTTTGTCTTGAAGAGTAGAGTTGTGGGTGTTAATGTACTATGGGATATCATAATTTGGTTCTTGTTTCTTCTAAGAAACATATCCGTAAACAATAAAAGTACATGTTTTTGTAATCTTATTCTCAACGAAATTGTGCCTTGTTGATGCAATTAAAAGTGCATTTCGTCAGGAATTCTTGTAACTCAACATGCTTAACAGGAGTGCATTGATTGTTACTAAAGCAATATTTAGGATATTCCTCATTCCATAAACTAGTGCATTGAATTGTCATTTGTTATGCAGACGCCCTCGGTGCCATTCTCTCAAACCATGTGGATAAGCCTCGTGCCTATATCGGGTGTATGAAATCTGGTGGTGTTTTCTCCAAGCAGTGAGTTAGTTAAAGAGCTTTATCTGGTACCATTAACGTTTCATCTGAGAGAAGAATTTTATTAGTTTTGTGCCCTCTGATATTTTGCAGGACAGACAAATGGTATGAACCAGAGTGGTGGAAATTTGGGGATAAGAAGTCGTAAGTTCCCATGATTCCTTGTGGCTCTTCTTGCAATAATAGCAGTTAATTAGATGATCCTTTATATAAAGAAGTAAAATTTCAGCTACTTTTTACTAATCACTACTAGTTTATCTGCTAGTTTTTACCAAAACTAACTAGTTTATCGACTAGGTTGTCACTTAACAACTAGCTTAGAAACTAGTTTGCAACGTAGCTTTAGCTGTCACCGGTATTAACTGCTTTAGGTGTTTGAGATTGCATAAAAAACGTTTGAATTAGCTTATGGCCGTACCAAAACGTAATAAGTTGATAAGTTGTTTTCTAGTGTTTGGAAAATAAGTAATTAAGTTAGAAGAAAGTAACTTATGGTAGTACCACACTGAAATAAGTTAATAAGTTAGAAGGGAGTAACTTATCAAAAACTCCTTATTACTGGTGCCAAAACAGTAAAAGTATTTTTTCCCCATCCAAACACTAAAAATTCCTTATTACAAGTACCACACGGAATAAGTTAATACGTACTTTAAATAAGCAATCCCAACACCCCCATTAATAAGAGTCCGATTTTTATGAGCTTATGTAAAGGAGCACCTTAGGTTTCACACGTAACGAAATTTGTTTAAGTCGGACTTTTAGCAGTTCCAGTAATTAATCTTCGACAATAGTGAAATTTATTAACTATCACAAGGCAACTCTTTAGATGAGGAAATTGAGAAGGTGAAATTGGTTGAAGGACCAGCTTCATAGACTTATCAACAACACCTTTATTAGTTTTTTCTCAAAACATGCACTTTTCTTGGATGGGACCGGATAGGCGAGAGTGATGTAGGCGGGTGAAAGAGTTATGTAAGGTTTTACGGTTTAATTTTCACATGGGTAGTTTAGTAATTTGCCAATCTTGTTCCATCTCCCAGGTTTTCGCTCCACCTATTTTGGTGGGCAAAAAAATGCATTTTTTCCCACTCAGTTCCATCATGCCCAAGTATAATCTCGCACCAAACATGGGACAAAACGTTTTTGTTCTGTCCCACATACCAAACGCGCCCTTTCTACATGCATCTTACCTTCCACATGATACAAACAAGTTTACACATAAAAAGACTGTTATCGCGAATGGGTCAGGTTCAAGGGAAAACCTCAAAAAAACAAAAAAATGAGGAACACCCTCGTAGCCCGTCATCTGGACCGTATACACTTGTGCATAGAAGTCATTTGTAATATGCACAAGTGCATACGATCCAGATGAAGGTTTACGAGGGTGTTCCTCAGTTTTCTGTTTTTTTGAGGTTTTCCCTTGAACCTCCCTCTATTGTGAATTTTCAACTTCCTCTGTCTTGCATCACTGCATTTTTACGATGTTTTTCATATTGACACTAGTTCATATGTGTGTGTGTGTGAGAGAGAGAGAGAGAGAGAGAGAGAGAGAGAGTCTCGTTACTGATCGATTAAACTTGTTTCTACAAGCAGATATTTCCGACATGCTTCTGGGGAAGTATTTGCCGTATCACAAGCCTTGGCTCAGTTCATCTCAATTAACAAGTTAGCAGCAGTTGTTTTTTTATTCATTTTTTGATGTTTTCTTTCGCATCACTAGTCGTGATCTTTTCTTAGCAATTATTACAACTCGATGACTTTAATCGTTTGTTTTATCTTCTGCTTTACTAGATTAATACTCCGTACATATGCGCATGATGATATCAGCGTTGGATCATGGTTCATCGGCCTTGATGTGAAGCATGTTGATGAAGGGAAGTTTTGTTGCTCATCTTGGTCTTCAGGTTTTTCCTCTAATACCCTTTTTCCGAGTCTCATGTTTAGCTTTACCCAATTACCTAATTGTTAGCGTCTTAATGAGCTTGATGTGACTCATAGATTATTCTGTCAGTTCTACATAGACTATTTGGTAGTGGCTTAATGCTATAGGAAGTGGCTCATTCAATAAGCTTTTAGGGGGAGCTTTATGCAAAAAGCCAAGTTTTTCCAAACCTGTCACNAAAAAAAAAAAAAAAAAACTTTCCGGGTTATACAAACAGATTAACCCACACAGACAACTTTATCTATACAGGACTTAATGGAAAACCAAAGTTTGCCATAGAAGGTGTGTTGTTACTGCTAAGATCATTAGTCACACACACAACATTTCAACTGTTTTAGTTGGTATCTATTGTGAGAATATATGAAACCCATTAGATTACTTCCGAAAAGAGTCTGTGAGGAGATGTAGGTTCCAATATATTTTGAGGAGAAATGGATCAAGTCTAGTTGATTTGGGATTCCAACACTCCCCCTCCCAATGTATGCTAGATGGGAGACCGAGGGCATGTTTGTTAGTAGCTTAATAAAAAACTCATAGCTTATTTGGCGGTTATACACGTTGTTTGGTAGTGGCTTAATGACATAGAAAGTGGCTTATCCGGTAAGCTTCTAAGCGAGCTTTTTGCAGAAAGACAAAGTTGCCCCTCCCAACTAAAAACACGTCCCTTCCGTCTATGAAATAACCTTCCCAATCTATACAGATGGATTAATCCAAGCGGACAACTTTATCCATACAAGACCTAGTGGAAAACCAATCAAACAACCCCTAAGTGCAAATTTGTTTTAACAAATTCAAATTTATAGTATATATACAATAATCAGTTTTAAAATTTTCAATTAAAATATTATATTATTTAATTTTTTTCTTTGGTATCTAGTTTGTATTAATTAACATTATTATATCATTAGCAATCTTTTTTATTATAATTATTATAAAGTTTAGTTTAATTACATAATGAAATATTTGTAATTGATCATTTCTTCAAGATGCCTTTTTGGTCATTTTACATCAGCTAGCTTATCACTCAAAAATGAAAAAGCTGATTATCGATTTTAGACAAGTTGCTAAACCATGTTAATTGCTTTTGGTTTACGTATGTTAATCGATCGTAACAATTTTTTTACAAATGCTCAATTTTTTCAGGGGCCTTATGTGCGGCTTCTTGAGGACTTCGATATCGCTCTTTCTCAAGGTTGAGTTTTCAGTCACGTTAATATTTTTTCTCTACCCATACCCGCATAGAAATATATCGAGTTTGTTTGATTTAATTTCGCATCTGTTTTATAATATAAATTTCATTCCACTTTCATTACAACATGCCTTACAAACACGATGTCTGTCCATAATTGGGTTGAGTTGTAAAAATGCAAAAACGGTCCAACCCAACCCAATCTGCGTACACCCCTACTGAAAATCATTTCAATTTCAGTAAATCTTAACCTCCCTTGCAAATTCATACTCTCTCGAGAGTTAAGGTTCAATAGATGGCCAAAGGGACCAACCTTGAGGACTGGAACCGGGGTCGGTTGTCAGTTAGGAGTCAGGACTGATTGCCCTTTTGGAGCGATTCGAAGGCCGGCCGGGTCGGCTATGGCTTGGGATCGGTTACAGGACCGGTTAAGGCCCAGTCCNTTGTCTTTTTCAACTTTTTTTTTTTGCATTTTAATCCCCTTCCAACACCATAAGTATGGAGTACGGTGTATTATTCGGTAAATTATTACGGTTCGATTGGTTGAGTTATGATGATGAACTGTTAGCTAAATGACATCATCGAACGATATCTGCCTGTTAAATCCGGGATGGCATATAGACATATACGATGATTATAATTATGTTCGGAATGAAAACGAACAAGAAATAAAACAATAATCAAAGAGAAGCTAGAGCTTGTTAATGGCAAGAATTAAGCTATGGTTAAACTATAGATCATAAATAGTTGCATGATTGCATAAGAAAGGTAATTGTAGCAAGAATCAAACCAAAAATGATGTGTTATTGAAACTTCAAACATGAACACATTCAATTTTAGTTTGATTTGGCAACCATAAGTAAATTTGGATTTTTTTTTTCTTACTTTTACATGTTTTGTTGTGAATTTCAAGTATAAAAATACGATCTTATTGATCATATGAAAATCAGATATATAGTTTTGACGATTAATCAACAGTTAAACCAAAATTAAGCCTACATCTAATTGTGGGTGTATCTGTAGATTCCTGTAGCATGTAGAAACACTGTGCCAAAAGCAAACAGCAAAGACGCATGATCGTGTAAAAAGTTGAATTAAAGTAAGAAGTGAATGTGAAATGTTGATAGCTTTTAATCTCATGCCCTCCCATGAATTGTGCTTTCGAGGTGAATTGATCTGGTACATCTTATCATAATGGACATCCACTTCTTATCCAATGGTTGATAATTACACTTAACCATAACCATATTATTTGCTTTCCTAAAAAGTTGGTTTTTGACTATTTTCAATCCCAATTAGGCTCCATCCATATGCAACAATTACCAAAAAAAAATCTTGCTCCCTTAGTATATTTGCAATAACATCTAGAAAACAAAAAAAATATCCATCGCGTTTACCAACTTTTAACGTAAAATAAGTGGAATCTCGATCGAGAAGTAAATAATACACGATGCTGATGACTCGGGGGATGTTTGGTTCGCGGAATTCAAAGGAATTTGATGGAATTGGAATGATAAATTCCTTTGACCAAATTCCTTATTGATGTTTGGTTCACGAAATGAACTTGATGGAATCCTTTGAATTTCACAATTTATAAAATTCATCATTCTTTAGCTCAATTGAAGGAATTGAATTTCTGTCAACCGAGTAAACGGTCAAATTCCATCCGATTTCATTCCAATTCTTTTAAAGTCAAATTACTTTAATCGATTGCAGTTCCATCAAATTCCATTATGCAAACCAAACAACCTCTCAGGGTCTTCGTTTTTTCGGATATGTGTATATACACCGATCTTTTTAAAGAGAGTTAAACGAGTTGGGGTGGTTGAAATGTTGGTAAAGTTTCACAAGTATTGAGCTTTTAAGTCACAAGAAAGAGATCCCCAATTAATAGAAAAGTACACTTTCACATATCCCATCTTCCATTCTTTTTTTCCTATTTATGTTCTCAACTTGGGCATCCATGTCTCTTCAAAATAGTGTTCTTGAGAGAAAGAAATTCCCTTTTGATCTTCTTTTAGTCAATTTGTTTGATTATTTTACGTAAAGTTATACGTTTGATATGAAAATGAGCAGTTATTTGTCGGAAAGAGCTCATAATACAGAAGCCGCGGTTAGAATTACAAAAGATAAGAACGGTGTTGATCTTGTTACACTTCAAAACACTAAGGGGTTTTCCGCACAGGTTATTGTTTGTTATATTTCGTTTTTCGTGCACGTTTATAAAAATTGTAAAGACGATCTTCAACAAATTCTTCAAAATAGATAAAATGCAGATTTTTGGCAATTTTTTTCTCTAACGAGTTCTCCAAATTGGAGAAAATGCGAATTTTTTCTTCAAACAGATTCTTCAAAAATTAATTATCATGAGAAAAAAAATATTTTTACTATATCTCCATCTTTAAAAAAAAAACTTGAAATTGAAAGTTTAGGTGCAAAACAATATTTTATTGTAGGTCTGAATTTTTTTAGTAACATTATCAACGTTGTAATCTTAAAAATGAAAAAAATCATTTGAATTGATTTTTTTGGGATTTTGAATTTTAATTCTCCATTTTGGAGAACTTTTGGTGAATCAGTTAGAGACGCCCTAAAGCAACATAACACAAAACTAGTAGGCAAAGAGACATTTAAACATCGGTCGGTTACATCTTCCTTTTTTTTTTCAATTTTGCAAGTCTCGTTTTGCTTTTATATTCACTTCAAACAAACAAACGAGACCGCCAAAAAAATATCTAAGTGACCTAATAGGCGGACCATCTATTTATCGACTTATTTAGGTCAGCTTGCATGGAGGCCAAGTTCTTTCTTGGAAAAATGAACGTGGCGAAGAACTTTTGTTTAAGAGTTGCAAGGTAACAATTCCCCCCTCTTTCGTCATTATTTAAATGCTCGGTTTTTCCACTCAGAGATAAAAGATAGCATTACGTACAAGGTTCTAAATAGCGTAACGTGTTGTACAACGATTTTCAAGGCATAACTTATGGCAGTAAATTTGTATATCATATGTATAATTATTTATACGCATATGTTTTCTACTGTTACTCTATGTGTCAATGGTTTAAACAAAGTAACATTACTAAAAATGTAAGAAAAAATCAAATATCTATGTTACAAAAACCACAAAGGTTGTGACGTAGTGGTTAAGACTCTAGGGCATGTGACGGAATTGTCCCATCTGTCCAGGATTCAATTCCAGACGTATGTAACAATCGTAACCAGTAAATTTATCAGGATTGATTTCTTACGATCACAATCACGAATTATGGATAATTATTTAAAAATTGTATTTTAAGACATTTATTTTATTAATGTTATAGGCAAACTCCAAGCCACCTGCAGCAGTAAGAGGAGGAATTCCCATTTGCTTTCCACAGGTATTTTTATGACTCTCTTTATAATTTATTATTGTTTTAGTTCTTAATGGTTTGCAATTCTTGTTTTTTGGTCCTAAAAATGTAGGGGTTAGCTTTAAGGACAAAAATTACAAGAAATTGCAAACCATAGGGAGAAAAATTGTAATTTTAATAGACCATAATTTAGTCTTTTATTCATCTTGTTTGTTTTATTATGTGATCATTAATAGATATAAAAGTATAAATAAATATAAGAGAAGAAAAAATAAATTTATAGGACCAATCAATAACATGATTCATTTAAAATTGTTGTAATAAATTTATATGGCATTTTTGGGTGTCTTAATATGTTTTTTAAGATATTTTTAAAACAAAGTGTTATGTTGGCTATATTCTAGCATTTTTTGAAGCGTAGTTAAACGAATAAAAAACTCACTGGCTCCAAATTACATGGTTCTTTCTTATCCACCAAGCATGTGAAGACACATCATCACTTTATACCTCTGTAATTAGAATGTTCTTTTTTCCTTTAAGAGGCATTTTAATGTTATTTGTTTGCATTGCAATTGGTATTGCAACTTGTGTACTTTTTGATTGTGCGTTAGTTTAAAGTTTGGAAATCGAGGTTCTCTCGAGCAACACGGATTCGCCAGAAACAAAATATGGGAAATCGACAACGATCCCCCTCCTCTTCATTGTAACAATTGCGATAGGAAAGCCTTTATCGACATGTTGCTTAAACCCTCCGAAGAAGATATGAAGATTTGGCCTCATAGGTGACTATATTTTTGCGATTTTTCCCTTTTATTATCTTTTCATTTACGTAGTTTATAACTTAATTCTTTCAAGATTTTTGATTTTAGATACGAATTTCGACTGAGGGTGTTGTTGACTTCCGATGGGGCTCTGAAGTTGATATCACGCATAAGAAACATCGGTTCAAAGGTGTTTAGCTTCTCGATTGCATATCACACATATTTCTCTGTGTCAGATATCAGTGAAGTAAGAGTCGAGGGCTTGGAAACGCTCGACTATCTTGATAATCTACACCATAAAGAACGTTTTACGGAGCAAGGAGACGCTCTCACTTTTGAAACTGAGGTTAAACTCTTTCCTAGTAATTCTTTTACCATTCCCGGCTTCCCGCAAACAGGGGCGGACCCACATGGATAAATATGATGGCCCAAGCCACCGTTTCATTGTTCCCTCGTAAGGGGGAAATTATGATTCTGAAAGGTGGCACCGTTTTATCATTGGGTGGTATATGGTTTTTGAAACTGAAATGTTAACACACGACTTTAATGGTTATGATGGTAAATGCTCCTAGATTTGTTAAAAAAAAGCCCTCGTTTGACGGATAGTTTTCAGATTTGTTGTTTTTTATATACATTTATTTTAGAATGAATGAAGCATAACTTTTTACTGATATAATTACAAAAGACCACATACATTCACCAACGTTTTATTGAACCTAAATTTATACGAAAGTACTCTAATGAACGGTATCGTACAGGTGGATCGAGTCTATATTGGTTCCCCTCATATAATCGGGGTGTTTGATCACGAAAAGAAACGAACGTTTCTCATTCGAAAGGAAGGCCTACCTGATGCAGGTACAAAAACTCGTCCATTTCAGTAACTATTAATTATGTTCCAAAGTAAAACGCACATAATAAAAACTCACAATTTCAAAAATATGGAAACATTATATTTTTTTAAAAACTAAATAATAATTTTACCCTTATTTTGTCTTCTTGACTTTGGAAAGAGAGGAAAACATTTATTTTATAATTGTTCTTGAGAGATAATGAAAAGGGAAAAAAATCATGTCCTTGAATAGGAAATAAAAGATATCAATTCTATAAATATGTATTTGTTTGTATTTAGAATTTAAAACGAATTATAATTGATAGTTAAATGTATAATTTTATGAATATTTTTAACAATTATGATTTATTTTCTAATTTTTCCTCCCACATTTGAGAATTGGGAGTATTTTTTTTTCCTTTTCCTTCTAAAAGAATTCGATAACACGGGATTTTTTTTTTCTTTTTGCACTACTTTCCTTACCGTTCATTCGTAAAAAATGCTTCGAGAATACAACAGTAATGAAATTATGTTTATAATAAGTAACGGTAGAATTGTAAAGTAAAATACTTCTAAAAGTTGACACTTATTTTGTAATAAATTAAATAAAAATACGTACACTTATTTTGATATTGATAATGTACCTAAAATACCATTTAATAATCGTTGTAACTTTGTTGAAACAATGGGAAGTGGTTTGGAACCCGTGGGAGAAGAAAGCAAAGGCGATAGCAGACATGGGGGACGAAGAGTATCGACAGACAATTTGTGTTGATGGGGCAGCGATTGAAAAACCGATCAGTTTAAAACCAGGAGAGGAATGGACGGGACGTCTAGAGATTTCCGCCGTCCCTTCGATTTAATCATTTATTTAATGTAATAAAGTTTAAGAAACAAGATGTATTTTCACTTTTAAACTGTAGCGAATAAAAGTTTTCTTATAGTTTTTCAGAACATACATACCAGAATCCCATTATTAATCTTTAAAAAACGTATGGTTTTGATATCTTTTAATTATTTTATACAAGAAACACCGCCATAGGAACGAACTCCATGAAAAATAAATGAACCTTTCCAAAGCATATGTTTTTTTATATAAAAATATTATCACATTAAATTATTGTAAGTGTTCTTTTAATTACTATTGCACCATACCTTGTGGTTTTACCCATTGAATAGCCCCAAATCTTATATATATATAAATAAATAACCGGATTGTCATGTGTCGTCATCTGGTAAACCAGTTTCAAAATTTTCTCGCTTAAACATGTATCTTGACGTATTTTACACTTTCAGTTCATTTACGTTTATCAGATTGACATGTGTCATTTTATTAAAAAAAACAAGATAATCCCACTAAATTAGTATTCTTGAAAAAAAACAAGATAATCATTGAGTTATAAAAAAATTACTATTAATTAAATTATAATTTGAATTGTTCAAGTTAATATTTGAATTGCATATGAACTAATAAAACCATAAAATTATAATCGAATGAAAGAGAATAAAACTGACACGAAACAAAATTATTTATTGAAATGCTCAATAATTTAAGATGTTTACGCCGCATCACACGCGTACATATCGACTAATAATAATAATAAATCACTATAACATAATATATCAAATTAAGGATCTATAAGTTAGCAGTTTAGTGAGTTTAATATTCCTCACAACTTTTTCAATCAACTATACATAATTATTTAATAGTGGCTTAATGATATAAGAACTCACTTTTCACACTTCTAAGGAGATTTATACAGAAAACCATTTAAAAAAAGCTACTTTTTTCTATAATAAAAAATTTCAAACAAAAACTTTATTAATTTATACAAACATGCAACTTCATCTATACAGTATTTAATAGAAAACCAAGTAAACAACCCTTATAATAATCAGATTTAAACATACTTTTTTTAAGGGTGTCCGGACATATGACCCGACTAATCCCTGACAAGATTAGGGCTAAAGCATGTCCTTTGTAAATGTTCACAGGTTACGTATAAATGGATTCGAATCCGAATTATAAACCCTCCAAACGTTGTCCACTTCACCACAATGCTGATAGACTTAAACATACCTTTTTATGGGATAGAAGGAGTAAATGACAATAAAAAGTAGTCAAAGGATGTAAATTTTGAGAATGTAAAGTTGATATAGACAGAAAGAGAAAACAGTGAAGTGAAGAAAGTAAGCATAATCAAGGACAAAAACCAGCATTGTTCCATTCTTCAGGGACCATTTATGTAAATATTTATAAAAATAATAAAAATAAAAAAATCGTACGGAAGCTACTCTTTTATATCAGAGCCAGGTTTCGATCCTGGGACCTGTGGGTTATGGGCCCACCACGCTTCCGCTGCGCCACTCTGATTTGTTGTTTTTATTATCCAATTATAAATATATATATATATATATATATAGAGCAAGGGGTGGGTTCAAATGTGAACCACTTTTTGGTTGTGAACGTGAGGACAGCCGAGAGCGC
>LUCG01015424.1:0-32462 GCA_001633085.1 Carthamus tinctorius | reverse complement strand
TATTCGAATTTCGAGTCGGGTTTCGAATTTTTTTATAAATTCAAAATTCAATTCGAAAACCAACGTAAACTTTCGAATCGAGTCCAAAACCGATTTGAAAACCAAACAAGCTGATTTATATTAGATTATTCGAGTTCGAGTCGGTTCGAATTTCGACTAGCATTCAAATACTGAACACCCCTAGCCTTGCCAACATCCGTAAGCTTGGCTAGAGATGAAAAAGGGATATGTGAAAACACTAAAGGTTGAGAAAAACACAAAACCGAGAGACTATGACCGAAACAATTGAAAACCAGGATCAATGGAAGCGGGTTTAGGACCAAAACAGATGAACAAAACTAGTCCAGGTTTGCGAAATCCGAGCCCAATTAGAACCAAAACCACTAGAATGAAGGGATGCTCCTTTTGTGTGTCTCCATTAGCCCACCCAACAAAATGAATCCAATATATCTTACTCCAAACTTAAAAGTAGAGTTTAGCAGGGGTAGAAGGTATGCAAACCTTACCCTGGCCGCTAAGGGAGCGTTTGGGTTACAAAATGGAATTTAATGGGTTGGGATCCATCAAAAGAGTTTGATTTTGAACAAATTGGAATGGAATTTGATTGGTAGGAATTCAATTCTTTCGGTTAAACCAAGAAATGATGGGATTCCTTAAACTGAGGAATTCGAATTCAAAGGATTCCATCAAGTTCGTTCCACAAACCAAACATCACTAAGGAATTTGATGGAATTTGTCATTCCAATTCCGCAAAACAAACAACCCTAAAGATCAAGCAGTTGTCTCCATGAAGAAATCTAAATTTTGAACTCGATAAAAAAAAACTATTTTTTAAATACTGTGCGTTTGGTTGTGGAGAAATTTCAGAGGAAATGGAAAATTTAGAAGACGCGTTTCGTTCATTCAATTTTCAAAAGTTCTCCAAGAAAATGAAAATTTTCTGTTTTTCTAACTTCTACGTAAATTAGAAAACTGATTTTAGTAGTATCCCAAAATTTTCTAAACGCGTTTTCTAATTTCCTAAAATGAAAAATGAGAACACCATTTCAACCAAACGCATCTTCTAAAATTTTCCCAGAAAACTGAAAATGAAAACTCAACTCCATTTCCTAAAAACATTTTCTAGAAAAATGAAAATAGTTTCCGCAACCAGACGAACCCTACGTTTCAATAAAGTTCAAGGGCTCTTCCACTCCCCTTCTTTTTGTATCTATACGGTCATTTTACATGTTATCCAACTTATCAACTAGTTTTACCAAGCATGACTAGTTTATCAGCTACCAACAGTCTACAACATAGCCAAAATAAACTTTCGTCTAACCATGGAAATTGAAAATACCTGAGCTGCAGTCTGGTTTCGAACGAGCTTGCCCCGGATTAGCTATGAACGGTGAACATATCTGAGAGTTTTGAGATCTCCTCATGCATGTCAAAAGGTTATGTTAGCCAAGATGCAGAACGATTAAAAAATAACGCTATGATGCCATTGCTAAACGAAACTTGAGCTAAAGATACTTGTACAATCCAAATATCGTTTTGCAAATCCAGACAAATGTTAACCCATGAAATATGTTATAACTCGAAATAGATAACCATAAACAATGAAAAGAAGGTTTTTCCTTCTCTATAACAATCATCGACAAACCAATTGATCAACATGTTATCAAATATCAACAGAAAAGAAACCGAGGGCTAAGAGAATCATGTAACGTTCGTTGAGATGTCAATCTACATGAAATTAGGAAACCATGATTTGCATCTAGACAAGAGGAGGATATAGTTTTGCTTGCTGACGGACCCTTTTCTTGTACTCCACCGTATCCTGCACGTAGTTTTTTCAACAAATCGTATTAGGAATGGCGATATAGATTCCTTTTTTAAGGTGCAACGTGAATGAAACGGACCTACAAAAAATAGTTCCAAGCGGGAGCACAAAAAATAATCATAACATATATGTTTTCATTGAAAATGACATACATGTGGGCCAAATGGATGAATGTTTGTGACTTGGGTGGATAAACATTAGTTAAGCTTTTATAGCACCAATTGTGTATCCCCACCCAGCTTATTATGTGGATAAACATGTCATGTTTACCAATGACCCATCCTAACCTCCTTAGAGATCAAGGTGAGAAGTGTGTGTGTTGCTGTATAAAATATTATGTACTTAAAGAAACGTAAAGCATATATCAAGCATAGCCAAACCTGTGGATTGTATCTAGCAACTCCCATGAAAATGAAACTAAATACATTATTTAAGTTGTCATAGTAACTAGTAAGGTTATAAACAGCTCCATTGACAAGGAGACCACAAGAATGATGACTATGACAATAATTCATCATAACAGCATGTATATCTTTAAAAGCCGTGGTCTCATCAATATGAATATATCGTGATAAGAGAGTTTGTCAGTTTCTCCAAAACTAGCAAGGGTCATCAGAGTTACAACAGTTGTTCATCACGAAAAATCGCTTCTTTTCTTTTTGAAATTTTAGAGTTCAGTCTTTCTATGTCAGCTGCAATATTAATTTTTCTCCAAATTGTTAAGAGATCGAGTATTTCGTTGTATATGTTGTTTGTTTTGCAACGATGACCAATGACTTTATGTTGCTACTATGAGAAGTTGAGTTAATGTGAGAAGTGAATACAGCCGTTGGATGCACATTACAATGAGATGCACATGCACCAGATCAATCCCCGTGTGAAGCGTGAGATTAAATGTTAACTCAACTTCTCAAATTATAGGCCTAGAACATGATGATTACCTGAATGAAGAGATGATATCCATCGGTTTGAGCAGGATCAGCAGGGTTGGGGGAGTCCAACAAATCCTGGATACCAACTAGAATTTGCTTTACTGTTATTGCTGGTCTCCAACCCTATAGACAACAGATATGCATCAAAACATTTTAATGACAATTTGACAACTAAACGATTTAAACATTTCTTCGATGTGTTTATAAGGATTTGAAGCTCGTACGCTGTCTTCATTGAGGATTGATAGACAAACAGTTCCAGATGGGTAAACATTTGGATGGAAGAACCCTTGGGGGAACTTGCACTTCGGTGGCTTGCTTGGATAATCTTCGGTGAAATGAAGAGTGAGCGGGTAATAACCGCCTTCCCAATCAGTCTGCAATGGCCACGTTTTTTAACGCCCACAAAAACAAACCAAAATAAATTCACTAAAAAAAGATTTAAAACTTTTATCTTATGCCTCCAAAACAAATTACAAAAATTTCATCTTTCAGTTTCAGAAAACTACAGCCAATCAAATTCGACATTGCATATATATTTGTATGGATGTTAAGTTGTTAACTATTTAAATTTGTCATTCTCTTCTAGAAATTTTATACTGTCTTTTATATATTCCATCCCTTAAGATGAATGATTAAATGTTTCGTGAGAAAAAATACAAGCAAGGTCTACCCACAAAATAAATATGAAAAACATATGACCTGGCTCATATTCTAGCTTCGTAAAATTAACATTGTCTATAAGTGTACCCGTATGCAACAAAACGTAAAAATTGATTGTAAACCAAAAACTGAATTGTTAGTTATTTTTTTATGATCTTTTTTGCAAATAGATCAATCATAATACGGGGTTTCCAAGAATCTCAAATACTTTGTTGTTTATTTGAGTGATTGACCTTATAATTGAGGAGGGTAGTAGAGGTTTCCAAAACTTTGTTCTCAACATAGAAAAATGCGCAACATAGGAGTATTCTAAAAATTGAAAGATTTTATGCATTAATAATATATACATATATACTTAATGTTTTATAAGTTGTACTCTTGAAAAATTAAGACTTCAACAAAAACCATAATGCTTTATGATGTAGTAAAGATGCATGTCGGTTCATGAATATGGAAAACCAAGATCCATGGTTCAACCCTATAAACTAGAGTAGTCAAGGACCAAAAGATACATGGTCACCTCACAATTTCCTGATTGGTTCAAGCAGCAAACTGATAAAAAAGAAGTTAAAAAATAAAATAGTCACAGTTAAAGCCGGAAGAGTAAAAGGGACACACAAAAATGTCAATTAATTTCCTTGTACTCTGCATCCAAGTCATATGTTGGTCAAACAATGACGGATAAAGCCATTGTTCCAAAAAATCTCGACTTAGAACCGTTTCATTACCTAAGGCCACTCGATCAACAGCCTAGGAGTAAGCATTTAAGAAAAACTATAAAGAGATCAATCAACATGTCAAAACCTGTGTTCATCAACGGCTTCTCTCAATTTGGAGTTTGAATTTTTCCGGTTCTTTTGTTAAAGGAGTAATTATACAAATATTGTATCAAAATTCTAAAGCATATTATATTAACATAATCATTTTTTACATACTAAAATGAGCCCATTATAGTCCTGATATGCCTTCTATTAAACCCCACTTACGCAGTCTCACAGATGCAATCTGGAAAGTATAAACTACTGTATAATCCAAACCCACTTGACTAAGAACACAGAAATTTGCTAACAGATCTTGTGGATACTTGGTTAAATTTTTATCCCTTGTCTCTCTAAGTCTTATGAGTTTGAATTTTCTTGTTGTACCTGGCAGGATCAGGAAAAAGTTGTATTTTTCTGTATAAATAGTAGTTGTTGATCAATAAAATGGAATGAGAAAAACTTCTCAAGAGCTCTATTCTACTTTATGGTATTAGAGCATTAAGCTCTCTTTTTTTTGTCCTTCCTTTCTCCCTCTTGTATCCTTGTCACTATGACAACCCCCACTCCTACTTCCACCAATTCCAACCTCACTATGAGAAATACAAATGAGTCTCATGGCACCCTAATCACCATCAACAAGGCTGCACAAAAACCACTCAAACTCACCACTACCAACTACCTATCATGGAAACTCCAATTTGAAACTCTTTTTGTTGGCTATAACCTGTTAGGATTTATAGATGGCCCTAACCCATGTCCTAGACCTACTATCACTAACACCACTACCCCAAATTCGGCCTATTCTTTGTGGGTACGCCAAGACAAGTTAATCCTCAATGTTGTTGTTGGATCCATAACTCCCAAATTGATTCCATTTTTGTAGCGAAATGCAAAACATCACAAGAGGTGTGGTCAATCATGACCGATACTTATGCCAAACCCTCTAGTGAAAAAATCAAATAGTAAAAGCTCAATTGGAAAACATGACGAAGGGTTCTAAAATGGTAACCGAATTTCTGCAAAAGGTGAAATCGAAGGATGACGAGATGGCTCTTCTTGTGCAGCGTTTGATAACGAATACCTAACCTACTTGATTTTGGCGGCCCTTGGAGATGAATTCAAAGAACTTGCCTAAGTCGTTCAAGCTAGAGACACATCGATATCCTTCGAAGAACTACACGATAAATTACTAAAAACTTGAAGGTTTCACTACAAAACATGAACCTGTCATCCCGATCACTGCTCATGTATCAACCAGGAGGAGTAGCTCCTCCTGGCACAATAATTACAGCAACTATACTATGGTTTTTGTCAACTTTGTCGAATTCAGGGTCACATAGCCAAACAATGCCCTTCCTACAAACTACTACGAGTCTCAACCTCCACCACTATCTTCAATTCCCCATTGCATCCCAAAGCCAATTTTGCATCAATTTCCAACAATAATCAAAATCAGCCCCAGTTCCTTGACACGGTGCATTTGATGATTCTCATCATGTAATATCCGACTTAGAGCACCTCTTGTTGCATAATCAATACACTAAAAGCGATGATATGATGATTGGAGATGGCACAACATTACCAATTACTCATACTGGTTCTACCACTCTTTCCACTCCCTCTAATTCTATTCAACTAGATAATGTTTTATGTGTTCCTAGCATGAAGCGTCATCTTTTATCAATATCCCAGTTTTGCAAATCTAATACTACATTTATCGAGTTCTGACCTAGCTCTTTTGTTGTAAAGGGGCTAATCACAGGAACAGTGTTGTTGAGGGGTCAAGCTAAGGAAGGTGTATATGAGTGGCAACAGTCCCAACCCATCCTCGTTTTCTCAACAATTAAAGCTTCTTCACATGATTGACACCACAGATTGAGGCATCCATCCATTCATATTCTCAAGCATAGCATTTCGTCAAATAATCTAGATTATGCGTCTAGCAGGTTTACTCTCATTCATTGTAATGCTTGTTTTTTCAAATAAAAGTCATAAGTTATCTTTTTCTCAATCAACAATCACATATGTTCGACCTTTTGTAGTTTATTCAGATGTTTAGGCATCACTAGTGTTGTTGGTAGATAATTTTAAATACTATGTTGTGTTTGCTGACCGTTACACCAGATAAGATGCACATGGATGTATCCAATTAGACACAAGTCGGAGGTAAAGGATGGTTTTATTTGTTAATTGTTACAAGCTCGTTGTTGAAAAACACTTTGAAACCACAATAAAAACTTTCTACTCGGACACTTCTGGAGAATTTACTGCCTTGAAAACTTTTCTACCGATCAATGGAATTTCTCACCTTACAACACCGCCTCACACCCCCGAGCATAATGGAATGTCTAAACATAAACACATGTATGTTGTCGAAAGTCGAAACAAGTTTGGCTCTCTTAACCCATGCTTTTATCCCTGAACTTATTGGCCACATGCGTTTAAAACAGTTGTTTACTTAATAAATCGAATGGCTACAATGCTTCTAAATATGCAATCTCCCGGTACCACGATCTTTCAAAAGAGTCCTAACTATGCTAAACTTAAAGTTTTTGGGGTGTTTATGCTACCCTTGGCTTAGACCATACAAAACCACAAACTCAAATCCAATTCCAAGCCATGTGTGTTTTACAACTCAAAGTGCCTATTTGTGCCTAAGTAGTGAGTACATCTACCTCTAAAATCTATAAGTCTAGATCCATCAAGTTTGTGGAAAGTATTTTTCCTTTCAAGGTCAAATGTCATAAGACACACAATCCACTCCAAACCCAATCTCTACTTGGTTCCCACCTCTAGTACATATTCAAACACCTTCAGTGCCACTCAATACACCGTGTGAAAGAACCTCAATAGTCTCTAAGACATTTGGTTGCCCCACCCGTCACCACCCCATAGTGTGTACACTCACCAACCATAACTTTACAACCTGTCCAACACCCAATCCACACGACACTCCATGGCCACCAGATCTCGCAACAATATCCATAAACCTCAACAAAAATTCAGAAAATTCTGCATACTCAATTAACAACCTTGCACTTGAACCAACCACGACAAAACAAGTCGCCAAAGAATCCAAGTGGAGACAAGCAATATCTAACGAGTTTGATCCTCTTGTAAGCAATGACAGCTTGTTGACGGAAAATGCAACATCTGGTCTGGCTGATGAGGAGGTATTGAAGGCTGCCGACAATCGCTCCATATTCACTTGCATTTTCAAGTTCATCACCACTATGACTAGTGAGTTGCATGGATGTGGCTAGAGGTGTTTCAACTCTATCGCAATTCTTCCTTATCAATGCCTGCTTTCTCTTACTCGGATTGGAGAAAGAACAAAGATGACTACTGCTCAAGCAGGGCTTACATAGTTCACCTTGGTGCAATCCCATATCTTGGAGCTCCAAAAAGCAACGAACGGTGGCTCAATCTTCCACAGAGGCGAAATACAGATCAATAGCAAACACTGCAGCCGAGGTGAAATGGATTTGCTCGTTTCAAAGTGGGGCTTCACGAGGCGCACATGTATCATCCACTTATCAACTAGCAGACGCTCTCACAAAGGCACTATCGAAAACCAAGATTCCTTCTTCTTCTTAAACGCAAGATTGGACTTGTTTCTCAGAGGTCCATCTTGAAGGGGGGGCATGATAACAGATCTTGTAGATGCTTAGTTAAATTCTTATCCCCTGTTTCTCTAAGTCCAAGAGTTAGAATTTTCTTGTTGTGCCTAATCCTTTAGATTACGAAAACTTTTGTACTTTTCTCAGTATAAATAGTTGTTGTTGATCAATAAAATGGAATGCGAAAAACTTCTCAAAAGCTCTACTGTGCTTTAAAATCATGTAAGCAATGTCGAATGCACACCAGCAGTTTCTAGCATAAAATAATAAGCTGAAAGAACTCTACGTTTTCAACAACAACAAAGATCTATAGGCACAAAATAGCTTTTGGCACAATTGTGCCAATTACCAAACACAATGGTTTCAACTCTGATAAGAGTGAAACGAGAGCTAACTAACAATAAAAACAAATGAATTACATAAAATAGTGGATGATGAGAACTTACCCCAACCTTACCGGGGATAGTACACTGCCAAACCATCAAATTGACGGTACCATCAGGAAGAGATTCTGGCTTGGCAACAAAGCCCTAGTTAATCAAATCAAATCAAATACTCAGAAAGAATTGCATCAAATCGAAAATCGCATACATATATATATATAGATGATTATTAGAGAGAAATGAAGGCTAGGGTTAAGAAAATGACGAACATGAGGATGATTCTTCCGCCATGCTTTCCTTTCCTCGGTGAGACGACCACGAGCTATACCGCCGGACATGATTTACAGCTTCGAATTCGATCGCCTTCCAAGGATTTGGTGGCTCTCGACTATCGCAGCTGGGTGAAGTGGAGAAGACGGGAGGTAGTATGACTTGCAACCCTTTGAAAGAGAGTGGTCGGATGACCATTTTTTTTTTAATATCTATCTTCACATACAAGATGGAGGGTATCCGGATCGGAGGGTGCGTTTGGTAGGACATGACAGGACATGACAACTGTTCAGCGTTTGGTAAGTCATGACAGGGCAAGATTGGACAGAACAGGACTGATTAAATGACCATTTTACCCCTCGTGAAATTTTTAGCGTTTTTTACCTAATAGTCGATCTAAATGAAAATTAACAAAAAACAGAAAATCAATCTGTATTTTGAGGGGTATAATTGTAAACCTGACTCTGTTCTACTTAGTTCCAAGGGGTAGGATGGGACAGGCTTGTCCCATTCTTGTTCTACTTAGTTCTGGTGTGTCCCACATAGATGTCTGTCAAACATGGGACAAGTCTGTTCTGTCCTGTCCTGTCCCATCCTGTCCAGCGTACCAAACGCACCCTAAATAGGCACTAACTAATACCTGGCTCGAGGCCCTATGGACCGATCCATAAACTCGCCCCCGAACCAACCCTATGAACTGGGCTAAGAGCTAGGTATCGCAGTAAGTCAACCCATTATAGGGGGTTTAGTCATAAAAAAAAAATACTTATGAGGGGTTCAGATCAAGGTTCTAAAAGGTGTGAGGCGTGGCGGCAAGGTCAAGCCTCAAGCTTTACGAGTTACGGCGAGGCCATGGCGTTTTCCAATGCGTGGCTTAAGGCGGCAAATATGTATAGAATATATATATATGTGTGTGTGTGTGTGTGTTTATGTCGGTGTCTTGAACAATTATAATTTAAATTCATATAGCAAGATAAACAAAAGAATTTCTAAATCCTAATCAATACTAATGGAAAATTTTTAACTAAAACTAATGGACAATTTATAATCGAATTTTGAAGTACGCTAATTAGAAAAATCAAAAAAAAATATATATAGCGGCATAACACGCCATGGCGAGCTCGACGCCTTACCTCGACGCCAAGGGGGTTAACGTGGCGGCAAGGCCACGCCTCGACGCCATGACGTGTCATGGCGGCGCCAAGACGCATTTTTTAGAGCCTTGGTCCAGATAACAACCCCTATTCGAAAGAATATTCGAATTGCTCTAAAAATAAAAATAAAACTTTGAAAATTTTAAAATGGAGATTTTATTTATTTTAATAAATTTTGTATGTTTAGAGATTATACTACTAATTAAATTATTAAGAAAATAAATATATTATTTCTATAAATATTTTTCTTTCAGAGTATTTGAATATTTGTATAATTAATTTGGGATGATATGAGATTAAATTGTTTTCTTAAAATTTATGAGACTAGTAAATTTTTACGTTTCAAACTTCACACTAAATCAATCCTTGTGAATTTTTTTTTTCATAATATATTGTTATAAAATTTTAAATGTAAAAATGTGATCTTATGAGTATTACAAAAAACATATTAGTTCCATATAGACCTAAACCTATCTATAAGTTTTGATCGTTCGCTTTCTCCATTTCAAATAAATATTTTAAAATTATGCTGCAATAGGAAAAAATAAAACATGATCAAAATAATCAAAATCTCTATTATCTTCCTTCTAGTAATTTGGAGATGCTATGTCATATCTATTATCTAATAAAGTCATGTTTGTAGCCCATGTTACTTATTAAAAGTTGTTACTTATTTTTCATGTTTTAAAGTTACTATTTCCATTTTTATGGTTTATAGTTATTGTTGTGACCTTCTTTCCGATGACCATCGACTTGTAGATCTACTTCTATCTAGCGACCTTCTTTTCAGTAATCTTTTTTTGCATCGATTTCTTCTTCTATGGAGATGTATCATCGAGAACTATTGGATCTTGGGTGTATCCTTGATTTCTAAAAGTTGGTTTTTGGGTATGTAGGGGTTGTATCATCGAGATTAAAAAGTGGTTTATAGGTTGATTATGGTGGATTCGATCTTTAGAAAGAATATGACGAAAGAAGGGAGGACTAGTGAAGGAATTGGAAAGAGTGAATGAGAGTGTGCGTTTGACTACTTCAACTCGAAATTGAAATGGAAATTGTGCTTCCTATGTTGCAAAGGAATTAAAGGTGAGATTAGAAGTTATCGGGAATGGATTGAAGGGGTTAAAGGACGAAGAAGTTATTTTTCAAAGATTATGTTTGCTAGGAATAAAGTGAGATGATTTTCGTATGAAATGTTATTTATGATTTTTTTGTTTATATGCTGAAATAATTTGTGTTTTAGATACGAGATTTAAAAAGTAAACGGCGTATATGTTAATATTGAAGGTAAATAAGTCATTTATATCTTTAGATTGTTGATTCAAATAAAAAAGCAAACAACGATACTCATTTATCCAGACAGACAAGCTTATCCATACAAAACTTAATAAAAAATTGATAAACATCCCATCAGTTTTATCAAAACAAAATTTATCTCTTAGTTATTCAAATATGGTCTCATAGTATTATTAAAGTATTAACGGTTTGTTTGGTTTTTGCTCACCTTACCGAAATCAACTTGGTCTTTTTTTTTTTATGTTCGATTCAGTTTTTGCTCACCTTTTCCATTCGGTTTTTGCTCACCTTTTCTTTTACAATTCCATCAAACCAAATATGACCAAATTGAAAACACATGGTTAAATTTCATTCCAACTTGTAACTACGGGTGAGCAAAGACGGATACCCGGCCGAAATTCATGGAATTGAAACTGGAACCGGTTGCACTGGTTCTTTATATTTGAAAATTGGTTTCAGAACCACCGATTCCGGTTCCGGTTCCGAAACTGGGTATTCGGTGTCTATTTTTTAAAATATTTTTTTATCGTTTTTATACTATAAAAAGTAATTATTAATTATTAGGTAGAGAAACAAATACTACAAACGATGATAATTTATCCGATAAACCAAAAACTTTAATAATTATATAAATAATTACAAACAAACNTCATAAGTGTATATGTAATCGTAAAAGATAAAATAATAATTGTGTAAAACACGGATAATCCTCAAAGTTTCATTTGTTTTACGGTTTAACCCTCAAAGTTTATTTTTAAATGGAATAACAATATTATTTCATTTAAATAATGTTTTAATCCTCAAAGTTTCGTTTGTTTTACAGTTTAATCCTCAAAGTTTATTTTTAAATGAAATAATCATAATGTTTCATTTAAATGATGTTTTAATCCTCAAAGTTCCATTTGTTTTACGATTTAAGCCTCAAAGTTTATTTTTAAATGGAATAACCATAATGTTTCATTGACTTGTTACTTTAGCCCTTATCTTAAATTTTTACCTATGTTTGTTGGTTGCCTTTTTAAGCTGTAAGTCATTGCCATATAGCCCCTTACCTTCTAAGTGAATAAGACATAAACAAAAACTACCAAAAACCCCTCAAAGAACTGAATAAGCTGTGAATAAGCCACTTTTATGTCTGTTTGATAGTGGCTTCATGACAGGTGTGAAAAAACTTGGATTTTTGCATAAAGCTCCCACTAGAAACTTATTGAACAAGCCACTTTAAGGATTAAAACATCATTTAAATGAAACATTATGGTTATTTCATTTAAAAATAAACTTTGAGGGTTAAACCGTAAAACAAATGAAACTTTGAGGATTAAAACATCATTTAAATAAAACATTATGGTTATTTCATTTAAAAATAAACTTTGAGGGTTAAATCGTAAAACAAACGAAACTTTGCGGATTAAAATATCATTTAAATGAAACATTATGGTTATTCTATTTAAAAATTAACTTTGAGGGTTAAACCGTAAAACAAACGAAACTTTGAGGATTATTCCGTGCTTTACCCATAATAATTTTAATTCTTATTCAATTATTAAAGGGTGTTAGCTCAGTTGGATAGGTAGGGGTGTGGGGTGAAAGTCACACTATCAGGGTTCGAGTCCAACGGGTGACATTGGATCTAGTCCGTTGGGCCTGGTTCGGGACCGGTATGGGAGGATCCAGTCTATGAGATCCACTTCCCTGCCGATCAGGTTTAACCTATGATCGTGTGTGTTAACTTGCCGTTTAAAAAAAATTCTTATTCAATTAAACATAATAAAAACATATAAAATTATTTTTATTAAATATAGCGGAACCGGTTCCGACGGGTACCAAAACACGGGTACCCAGTCACGTTGACGTTGCTCACCTAAACTTGTAACCTTTTACTGGTCCCACATGCACACGTGGCCTGTTTTGAATGTCGCCACTTCAAACAGAAACGAACGCTGACTGGATCTTAAGAAAGCTTGATCTGAAATTACAAATCCCTCCCTTCTTCTCACCCACCAATACCATTTTTCTCCCCCACGCATCAAATAACATATATAACGAACACCCGCCAAAATCATCGAAAAAATTCCAGATTCAATCTCTCTCTCTCTCTATACCAAAATCCAAACCTTCATCCTAATGGAGAACTCGCCGGAGAGTTGCAATGTCAAGGTCGCATTGCATATTCGTCCTCTCCTCAAACAGGAGCGCCGTAACGGCGGCGTTGAATGTTTGGACGTCGTTCCGGGGACATCTCAGGTATACACACACATATATGTATATATATATGTATGTATGTATAGGTCATCTCCTTGTTTATATCTTGCAGATAACTCGAATTAGGGATGGATTGCATAAATTAATTGCAGATTAATATATATGATCTCGAACTTTTATTCAGATTTATACATATGTGCCAAATACATGTAGACGAATTCTGGTTATTTTCTAGAAATTAATGAGGAAAATATCATGTTAGTGGGATTAATTTGTGAAGGATCTATGAAATGCAATTGAATGAAAAAAATGTGAATTCAATAAGGCTGGAAGTGACTCATTTCATTAGATGCATGAAAATCGCATATGTAATTGCTTTTATAAACCCCGAAAATGTGCGTAGATAGCTGAAGTCGGTTTGCTTTGTTGTTATCTGTGCACATGGAGCCAAAGAAAGCCATCGGAATGGGAGACTGGTTTTACTTTCAGAAACGATTAATTTGGGAAAAACATTAAAGTCTTAAAACAATTGTAATTTCTTTTAGGCTTCCTTCTTTGGAGTTTGCATCAGTGTTTGCCAACTTTCGTTTAGTGTTCCAGGGAAATGGCATTGTAAATGAAACTATCATAAATTGACCTCCAAAACATGTTACCACTTTTATTGTAAAAGCCTTCAGGTTAATGAAATTTTACTTCTGGTATTGAACTCTTTTGGTTGTTGTTGTATGTGTTAGTGTGTGTGTGTTTCATGTTACTGTCACCTCTGTACATAAGTGACACAGTAGGAAAAAACGTGGAATGGATCGACAAGCGTCTGAATCCAAAAGGGTAACAAATCTACAAGCATAGAACCCGAAAATAAGAGAAAACTCTTATAAACTAGAGATAAAACTCTAAGAACTCTCAAAGAGAAGAATTGTATTGATTAGTAAAACTGATTTTCAATGAAAACAAATAAACCCTGTTTATAACCTAAACTAGAAAAAGATAACCATGGAAATTGAATCTATCCTAATTCTAAACCAATAATAAACCTAGATAATTAGTTAAGGAAAAGATAATCAGCAAGAAAATAGGAATCGTCATGGCACACGCGCGGGTCAAGCCGCGTGGCTGGTCGCAGGAACACGTTGAACTCCAGAGAGTTGCGCGGGTTTGGCCGCGATGCAGGTCTCGCGGCTTTCTGCCGTGATTTCGGTGCCCGATTTCATCCTTCTTTCGACCACGTTTTCTTCTTTTCCAAAACCCTATTAATTCTTTAATTCTCCCTACATCAATAAGGCACTTTATATCAACTAAATAATCAATACAAAAGTTCCATATATTGAGAAAAAGCCAATGTTCGCGAAGAGTTGACATCGTTGAAGGTTTAAAAGCTTGGTTTGACAAATGTAGGTGCTAATGGGTTCACATTCTTTTATATTTGATCATATCTACGGAGGAGGAGGGTCTCCATCAAGCAATATGTTTGACGATTGTGTTGCTCCTCTGTTAGATACTTTGTTTCAAGGATACAACGGTACAGTTATTGCGTATGGTCAGGTAGTTTTATTCATATAAACTTTCCGGAAAGGACACTTTTTTTTTGTTTCTTTTTGTTGACATTTCACATAATAAACACGTGCAGACAGGTTCAGGCAAGACTTACACCATGGGTACTGCTCCAAAAGAAGGTGGCCACAGAGGACTAATCTTTGAAATTATGAACACAATATTTAACAAGATTGAGGCACTGAAAGACCAAATTGAGTTCCAATTGCATTGTTCCTACATTGAGGTTACTCTCTATGTTTTTCTATATGACCATAGTATATCTATATATCCTTAATTATGTTGTTTTGTATGTAGTTGATGTTTAAGGTTGATTTTAACTAGAGAGTTTGAATTTTAAGATTTTAAAAGAAGAAGTGAGGGACTTGCTGGATTCAGCCGTTATTGATAGAATAGAAAACAGTGACGGACATGCCGAGAATGCAGTTCCTGGCAAGATGCCAGTACAAATTCGCAAAGCATCAGATGGAGCTGTAAGCCTAAGTGGATCAACCGAAGTAAGTATTAGCACACAGAAAGAAATGATAGCTTGCCTAGAGCAAGGATGTGCGAATAGGTCAACAGCGTCAACAGACATGAACAGTCAATCAAGGTGACCAGTTTCTTATCAAGTCTATATCCTGTCTTCTCCAATTGCTGACATACAAATTAGTTCCAATATGGCTATGCATTGTTCTTTGTTGCTGTTATGGCAGTCACTTTAAACAAATGGCCTTCAATCATTAACTATGTTATGTAGACCAGAACATACTGCCACATTGAATAAGCTAAATGCATACATATTGTTCTTCTCAATATAATTGGCCAGCAGAAGTTAGCGATTCTCAAGACAATGTCAATGAAGCTAAATTGCCCACTCAAACATGTAACTACCAGTATAGTTGGCTGAGACTCCAACTTATTGTTCAGAGGATGTAAATGTCCTATGAACTGTTAGATGTATAAATATTTTCCAAAAGGATTTGTGTGTGACCCTTCTCTGATTTTGTTGTTTGATTATTTTCACTTGGCTATCAGATACTACGGTCATATACCATTTGACTCAGATTGTGGATTCTTCAAACTTATTTTAGCATCATATCACTCAAACTTGAGCCATTATCAGCTTCTTGTTTTGTATTTATTTATGGTCTATTAGTGGTTATGGTAGATAACATATAAATGCTACCTTTTTTGGGTGGATTTTATGTTAGTTTTGTACAATAAATAGGATGAATTTCATGTTTTGACATGTTTGTAACAGTCGGTCCCATGCAATATTCTCAATAATTTTAGAGCAGAAGGATAAAAACAAAGGTGAAGCCAATTCAAACGATAATTTTGGTGGTGAGGAGTACAAATGTGCGAAATTACATATGGTAGACCTTGCTGGATCTGAGAGAGCTAAGAGAGCAGGTTCCGAAGGAGTTCGTTTGAAAGAAGGTCGGTGCAAGTTTTAACTCATAATGTACCTTCGAGTTCTGGATGATCACTTTGGACCTCTCATTGATGACCATATCAGTTTTCTCTGTTGGTTTTCATTTTCTGGTATAACAGGTATCCAGATCAATAAGGGGCTTCTTGCACTGGGAAATGTCATCAGTGCACTAGGAGATGACAAAAAACGGAAAGAGGGACTGCATATCCCTTATCGAGACAGTAAACTTACTCGGTTATTGCAGGTTTGTCTGTCATTGTTAAGTTCTGAGAACTAAGGTTGCGGGAAAGTGTTCTTGCTTATTCAAATATTTAACATGTTTTTCCTTTTTCTCTTTCTTACTTATCTTGGATACGGTATGGTTCCCGCATTAGTTCTCAAGGTTAGATGACATCAACTGTAAATGTTTAGGGTTTAAACAAATGCTTATTACTTGTGAAAATCCTGTATAGTATGTACAAGTTGGGATCATGACAAAGACAACCCTAGGTAATGGCTTAGCGAAATTTCTACTGAAATCCTCATCAAGATGGATCGTTTATATCATCATGTCCAACTTGCCACACACACACACAAAAATTAATCCGAGTCTTTCATGAAATTTTTATCACAATCTGTAGCTACCGATGCCGTGTACGCATACAACCATACTAGATAGAGGTAGGATCGATTGTTATACCCATGACGTGATTCCATACAAGATGAAAATCAACCTCTATACACCATATGCTTGGTGTCCTCGGTTCTTGGCAATAGGATCACATCCACCAATATAGTCATATAGTTGCATTAGTTTGTCAAACAGAATTCCAAGTTCTAGCTGGGATGCCTTGTCAAAGTTGTTTTAATTCAGATGCAAAATGATCAAGTGCTTCTTACTCAATCAAAACTCCTCGTTCCTACCAAGAAACATCCTAATTTCTTTGAGCGATAGAACAACATGCTCAATTTGCATTTTAGTGCCTGCAATTTTGTTTGATAATTCCTTTCTCAAAGTTTTTTAAAACATGAGGCAATGAAAACCAAATCTAACTGTAACCTAGCGGAATAAAATGGATATACGAGTAAAATCAAAGATTCTTTCATTTCAGATAAATTTAAAAAGGCATTATGCACCTTTTTACATACTTGTAGTGCTTATAGATGGTTGTGTAGAAAACCAAATCAAACAAAGCAAAACCCCGTTTATTCCACACAGATGATTGTGTACATTGTATGCTTTTTTTTTCCCCACAAGAACATGTGATAAATGGTTTGCCATGAGTTCCTGTATAGTGTATGCAAAAAATGAGTTAGCATGATTGAGCAATTAGTGAGAGACATTATTAAATTTTGACTATTATTAGCCTCTAGAAATTTCTGAGATGTTCTAAAGAATGATTAATTTTAATTGAAGTTTTTCAGATCTGTTTCTGAAGAGCTTAAGCTATATTCATGTGTCTTTTTGTCCTAGTTCATAATGTAAATTGTTCATGCATTCAACAGGCTTCACTTGGTGGGAATTGCAAAACTGTTATGATAGGTATCTCCCTAACTATCATGCTCTCATTCCTCTTCTTGTGCTTGAGCTCAATGTAATTAATTGCTTCTTAGAACCTTTTTTACAAAAGAAATTAGACTAAATAGTGGTCTGAAAACTGCTAAGTGACAACATGATTGAACAGGGTCTGTACTATGGAATTTGTCATGTAGCATGGAAATTGCACTTCTTCATGTCCAATCAGAATGAGCAGGTTGAGAACTAGACTTGTAAAATAACATAACATTTTAACAACTTAAGTTGACACTGAATGCTGAAACTTAATGAACATTTTTCCTATGTCAATAAACATCTTACGTGTTGGAAATGAGAAGACATGTACATTAAGTTGGATATGTTAAAGCCCTTTGAATCTAACAGAGCCCTTATAGAGAGACGGGAGATTCCTACACACGTGTGTGTGTATGTATGTATGTATATATATATATATATAGATTTGATGATCCATGTCTAGCCGATGTATGACTCCAACATGCCTCCTCAAACAAAGGCTTGACAGTACCCCCAAGAAGGGTGGTGAAAGAGTGTATGGACTGCTTAGGTGGCGCCAAACCCCGCCTCTAATACGATGTTCGGATATGTGGTATCCCTTTTAATCTCTCTAAAAGACTATTTATCAAGGTTCTAAAGGGCGTGAGGCGTGGCATGGCGGCGAGGTCAAACTTCAAGCCTTACGAGTTACGGCGAGGCCATGGTGTTTTTCAAGACGTGACTTAAGGCGGCAAATCTGTATATATATAGTGTGTATATAGATATTCTTGTGTCTCAGTGTACTGAACAATAATGATTAAAATTCATTTAAAATTATAAACAAAAGAAAATCCATGCATTGATTATTTGATAGAATATACAAAGCTTATAAACCATAAATTAGATATAAAAAAATAAAAAATAAAAACTATTCATGCCTTATAACCTGTCGTAACGCGCCATAACCCGCCATAACGCGCCACACTCCAAGCCACGCCTCAGAGTCGCGCCACGGGCCTTAACGTGGCGGCAAGGCTGCGCCTCGACGTTATGGGGCGCCATAACGCGTTTTTTAGAACATTGATATTTATACAATAGACAAAAGCTAAATAACATAACATAGTTTAACAAAGGTAGCCTAGTTAAAGGAAAGCTTTAAGTGTGTGGTACGTATATCTCATCCTCAATTTTTTTGTTACATAAAGCAAAGTGGGTTTCTTTTATTACAGGTTGGTTGAAATGGACTTTTTTGTTACACAAAGCAAAATGGGTTTCTTTCATTACATGGGGCTGAAAATTGAATTATGTCCGTATATTACATGTAATACTGGAACACAGTATAAACTATGTTTTTAAGGGGTTACTTCCTACGTGTTGGTTTCTTTGTGTTCCTTTGTCTTGTAATATGTACACTTTTGGTCCTTAATTTGTGGGTGAAGGTTTGATTGTTAAGCTATGTTGGCTGCATCTTTTTCCTTCTGATGATGATAGTGTAATGCTTATGCTTATGGGTCTCCTAGCTTGTGCTTTTATATTACTGAGTGTCGTACGTTTTAGCTTGTGTCAGCCCTGCTGATTTTAATGCCGAGGAAACTCTTAATACTCTCAAGTACGCTAATCGTGCTCGTAACATTCAAAATAAAGCTTCTGTAAGTTCTTTTAATATTTTTTTTCTTCACAATCCTTCGACCGGCATGCATAATTCTACTCGTACTTATATTCCATGTTTGTTCAGGTTCAAAAAGAAGTATTTCCTGCGGACACTCACAAGTTGAGGCAGCAATTAAGATTGATGCAGGCGGAACTTGCTCACAGGAGGGAAGCTGAAATGGTTGAAATGCAGGTATTATGTATGTCTGTCATATGTTGTGGTTATCACTTGTCATAAAATTATGCACATTCTTACAGTAAGGTGCTTATGGTCTTGTGCTACTTTCTTGTAGGAACTTAAGAGAAAAATTGATTCTACAGAGGCTACCAACTCAGAACTTCTCCAAAAGATTCAGGAATATCGGGCAACCAACTCAGAACTTTTCCAAAAGATTCATGAATATCGCAACAAATGCGCTGTTTATGAAAAAGATGTTCATGTATGTGAATTTATACTTTTCAATGACAATCAACTATTATTCTGTTGGCAATCTTGTCGTTTAGGTTTATACTTGTTAGAGTTCCACCTCGGCTAGACTTGGACCATTTATAATAATTTGGATAGTAATTTGAGGATTCCTCGTATTCTCACAATAATAATGGTTAGATTTTTCTTTCATATATAAGAATCATGTTAAAGTAAAAGGTTTCATAGATTACTATATGATTGGATCTCAGGAATATCGTCTATATTTTGCCCAAAGAGATGGAGTTAACAGAGACTCGCAATGCAGGACCTCTCCTGAAACAATCACTGAATCTGTTGCCAGTAAGTTACCAGCAACCAGATATACATATTTCCGCAAGAACTATACTAGAAATGAAATTTGGTTTTAGCTGTAGACCTGATGCATGTGTCATTGTTCCTCCTATTCCCTCTTGTGCTCCTTTGCTTGCATTACCCATAACATATGAAACATATTTGGCGTTGTACTAATCCCACTTCTTTATTTGGGAATATTGAAGGAAAAGTAGTGAAAGAACCTGATAAATTGACAATAGAGCAGGACCATGACATTCGACAGGACATGTGGAACAAAGAGTTGAATGATATGAACATACTCTTGGAGCAGAAAGAGGTGCCCTCGAGTCTAGTATTATGCATTTACTTTTTTTTTGCTTTCTGTTTTTGGAGATTACCTTGCAGGAACTGTACTTGAGTGCAACCAATCGACCTGTTCTGCAATTAAACTGGTTCAGCCTACATGTTAGGCATATCTATCTCACTTCTTCCTACAGTAATGGAGAACTCTTTTATCAACACTTCACTTTATTTTACCTTCCCAAGGATAGTTCCTATGACCATTCTCTAGCTTTATGTTGGTAAAAGATACTCCCTAAAATGGGAGTCAATAACTTGAAACTGCACGCATATACTTTATTCTGTGAAAACATTGACACTCTAAGTATAGTTGAGGGAGAAGTAGATTTCATCTTCCAGAGGAGGGTAGGAGTACTGTATTTTTTTTTATTCTTTCTGATGCACGATTATTCAAAATGAGCAAATATGAGATCGATATCATTTGTTTTGAAAATGACTAGGATTGCTAGGAAATATCTTTTCATACTGATTCGTCTTCATTCAGATGATCTTTGTGCATCACATGTGCAAGTCAATGTTTAAAAACTCAGGTTTTTGCACAATGATGCTGCAAAAAAAGGTCATAAGCCACCTTGTGGAGGTGCGCTATCGCACCGGTGCCATGACCATCAAGGGGGAGAAAAATCTCTCGTGGATTGTTTTCTTGTGATACCAAGCCAAAATGGAATTGTGAATTAGGCCAAATAACCATATTTCATTCTGCAATAACTCATACCGACTCTCTTAATCATTCTATACTAAACATTCAGTATCTACCATATAGCCCCATAACTTTTAACCTACCCCAACTGGTTTGGGTTATATGCCTTCCTTGTTGTGTTTATCATCATTCAGTTAGATCAGTTCGACTTATTTGCAGTCTCAGGTGAAGCTTCTTGGATCTCCTGATGTGGAAGCACTCAAGCAACGCTTTGGGAGGAAAATCATCGAGCTTGAGGAAGGAAAAAGAGTATTGCAGGTTGGATATCTTTTCCTTGACAATATTTGATCTCTTGGTTTTTCATTAGATGATAAATTCTGCTGTACTTGTAGCTAGAAAGAGATGGCCTGCGAGCTGAAATTGCTCGTCTTGAAGATCTGGGTGAGCCAACAGGAAAAGAGCAAACCATGAATGCAGAGAAACTTGAAGCAATTGAGGTGCAGGTGATTGTGATCCACATTATTATGCTGCCCTGGACCTCTTTCTTACCAACTGCTAAATTGTTCTATTAATACTAAATGAAGATTGCAGAGTTAGAGAAACAACATGAACAACAGATTGAACTTTTAAAGCAAAAAAATCATGATGCAATGAAACGACTACAAGAACAGATATCTCTTATCAAGTCCCAAAAGGTTATTCCTCGATAAATCTCACTTACATTTTCACAAAATTCTCACAGTTTTCAATGGTAGTTTTTCTTTTTCATTACAGGTGCAGCTACAGCAGAAGATGAAACATGAGGAAGAGCAATTTCGGCAATGGAAGTCCAATAGTGAGAAGCAAATGCTACAGGTAGTATCTACTCTTAGAGTCCCGGATGGGCTAGACTTGTATCATTTCTCTCCTAATATATGTTAGAACCTCCCTTCTCTTCTAAAGGGTCTTGTGGGAGAGTAATCCCATGGGATTCCACATATTCTTACATAATTAGAGCTAAGGTCTACCACTCTGGGGAAATCTGTAGTTGCCTAGCCCCGTTCAACACTTTGGGACAATCTGTGCCCATGTAACCTCCGTTAGAGGGGGTGTGCTAGAGTCCCAACTTGGCTAGATTTGGAGAAATTTCTCCTCAAAGGGTTCTACATATTCTAACACCCATCATATACATCAATTCGTCTTGCAGAAGATACATATGCGCCTCTACAATTTTAGCCTAGCAAAACTGACATGTTCAACTTGATTCACACATAAGAGAGTGATTTGGCAGAGAATAGGATGATCCCCAATCCAATATAAGACTTGACAGTGGCAGAGAGATGGTTCTATAAAAAATTTCTGGAGGAAGAGCTAGAACTAACCAAAGATTCAAAACATTCCACATCATAATTTGTCTACATCATGATGGAGTTTTGACCGACTGGCCTATTTTTAAGTGGTTTTTGTATGTTCTGGGGGCAACTTTATATCGTAGAATGGTTTGGTAGGTGTTGGTGATTTGAATTCATATGCATGTCGTATGCTGGCATCTGGACCTATTAAGAAAATGCAAACTAATTCAATGTTGTATCTTTTAGCAGCTAAAGAAAGAGGGCAGGAAGAGTGAATTTGAAAGGCATAAATTGCTTGCTCTATATCAACGCCAAACACAGGTAATGATCTTACTATTAAATGTGCTTGCCACCTTAATATTCATCTAAGAACACAACAACTGGTATTTGCATCAGATCTACTTTGGACAAACTCCCATAACTGAAGTCATATAGCAATTTGTCCACTTACCCTTAGCGTTGACACTCTAACCTCACATCAAGATATCTCTGTTGGGGTTCGAATGAGTAATAGTTTGGGAACTTGGGAACCATTTTCATGATGAATATCATTAATAGTATTTTAGGCTGATTCAAATAATGGAAGTGCATGATATTTAAGGGTTATTCATCATCAATAGTTCATGAAATCATTGGTCCCGAGGTTCTGAAAATATTTATCGTTCTCATTTGAACTATCCTTATTAATATATTCTAAGGCCTAAATAATTGGATCAAAATGTGTCCACAAACAAATATAAGATTTTTACTTCCCTCCATTGAGAAATAGCACTTGTAAATGGTTGCAATTCCACCCTAAATGGTGCTATTTCTGCTGTCTCACCACAATCCTTGAATACTTTAGGAGTTTTGTAGTTCCAAAGTTCATCAGTTGACATGGAGAATCTTTTAAGCTTATGAAGTTCCATTACCACATTCTTTCACTGCAGGTTCTTCAGAGGAAAACAGAAGAAGCTGCAAGAGCAACCAAAAAGCTAAAAGAGTTGCTTGAATTACGCAAGGTTGCCAACCGTAAAGAAACTACAGGTAAATATCTTAATAGTACTTCTTTCTACAACCTGTTTTTGCTTTTAGTAACTTCATTCTCTTCTCCTCTCTCTTCCAGTTCAACCCAGTGGACAAAAACGAAGCGGGCAGGTAATTGTGAACCTTCTTTTCCTACTATGAATTTTGTGGTTAAAAGCGACCTGAAGATTGTGTATATTCGTTTAGGCCATATCATATGACATTCAATATTCTTTTGCTTTTTTCTACTACTTGTTGGTCTCATTTATTTGAATTAACGAGAATTTAGACGTGACTCACAAAATGGAGAATGGATGGTAACTGTGTAAATAGGTATTCAGGGATATACACATGCATAGAGGAGGGTTCAAATGGAAAAAACAAAAGGGTTGGAATTGTGGAAACAAAAAGGATGAAAATATATAACAATATGGATGTCAAATCAAAGAGAATAACGTGCTTGTTTTTTTGGGTATAGTTTGTTTGGCTCAAAGTTTGATTATATTTTACCTATCTTCGATTAAAAATAGGGGGAATCTTTTTTGTTATAAAAATAAAGTTTTAACCATTTTTTTAGTCACATCTCTAGACTTGAGAGCTGTTTCCATGTTTCAAACATGTTTTACTGCTCGCGTTTGAACCTCCCTGCAGACAGATAAACATAATAAACACACATCTACGTATATATCCTGGCCAATACATTCTTAAGCAAACGGGGGATTTTCTTAATTATGGGTTACTTATAGGTATTTTGGTTAAGAATTAGTTTAAATATAACACATAAACCAAACCAAGCTAAGCCAAGCAGACCCAATATATCCCACTCGAAAGTAGGCATTTGGGAGGAGTAGGATGTACGCATACCTTACCCAACCACTAGAACCGAAAGGTTGTTTATAAAATGACCGGTAGTCGGGGAAGTATAATAGATAGGTTAATGATTCAATGGCGAGCAAGCAAACAACATAATCAGGTAAGACATGTAATGCAAGTAGAAAACAAATGATTTTTTTTTGGAAGGGTTGTCCTAGGCTAGACTAATCCCGACAAGTTGTGAATAAACTCAGTGACCACAATTGTTGCATACGCCTGGAATTGAACCCTGGGCAGATGAGATATTCCACCACATCCCCCAGGGGAATCAACCACTATGCCACAACCCTTGTGGTTTAGAAAACAAATGTTCATAGCAACTTAAAAATGCAAGATCAGTAATAAAGACAGGCAAGAAAGTCAGGTCCTGTTAGGCACAACTAACCCACACAAGGAGCCTATTTGCGTACTCTTTACCCGCCTCTCAATAAGCTTGACATTGCCCGCTAGCAGATCCTACTAAAAATCAGCCAACTCTGGTCCCTGACTCCAAGAATTCTTTACCAGTTATCAAAGGTCATCTCTAAATCACAACCCGTACATTTTATTTATAAGTTTCATGAGTCAATGTTTAAACTACAACCGTCACATGATTAACTTGTGGGCATGCTCTAACAGTATATTCCCTCCGTCCCACAGTGAAACCAAATCTGACTCATATAGTTTAAAGAGAGAATTTGATCATTACTATATACTCCTCAACAATGACAAGATAGGGCGAAATCAATGTTGCCGATTTATAGAATGATTAAAAAGGAAAAAAAGTAATTTTGGGTTGATATCTTGCTGAAAAGGAAAATGTAATATTAATATTTGGACAAACCAAGATGGAAATTCTATCATTTATTGTGTGGGCCGGAGGAAGTATATCTTACAATAGGTATTTTGAAGCTATGGTTCGAATATGAAGTTCTACATGCTGGCATCAGGATGAAATATGGATTGATAGTGAAATCATGATCATGAATTTGAGCAGCTCTGGGAGTTTTCTTGTTTTTCTAATATGCTTTAAGAGATCTGTTAATTAAATATCATTTGCAGATCAAGAATTTGACGAAATGGCTTAATCATGAACTCGACAAAGCAATGCATGTGAATAAACTTCATATGCAGTATGAAAAGCAAACAAAGTGGTACGTCTACGCATGTTAATCTGCTGTTAAGTTCACTCATTCATATCATGATGAAAGTAATCCTCTCTTGTATATCCAGCCATGCCAAACTTAAAGAGGAGTTTATGTTTCTGAAACAAATGGATAAGCCTTCTTCTCATGCATCCAGGCCTCCACCAGAGGACAACAAACAGTCTAGGTATATTTGAAAATTATTTATCCATGTTAAATTTTCTTTTCTTTTCCCCTTCTTTTTACATATATTTGTGTTCAATACGCGTTTATGTGTTACCCGGTTTGTTAGGATGTCTTCTTTGTCACCAAATACAAGAGCTGCTAGGATGGTTTCTCTTGAAGGCAAGATGAAATCTTCTTCAGCTGCCATTTCTTTGTTGTCTTCACAGCTCCAGGAGGCTGGGCGGGGGCATGACCTTGCCTCTGGACGATGGAAGATGGTAACTTTATTGGGAGATGCAAAGGATTTGCTTCAATACTTATTCAATCTTGTTACCGATACAAGGTAAAGTATATTACCACAATTTCGCTAAAAATGTGACCTGTTTTTTTCTTCTTGCTACAAACAACTCTACACTAGAACACTTCTGGCTAGTTAGGTGTGATTTACCGTTTTATATGATGCAGTAGATGTGACCATCAAGCTTGTCTGTACGTAGGAATCTATCCTCTCTTTATTTTTTACCAAGATACACACCTTTTGCAGTTGGCAGAGTACTGCTTTCGTCTTACACAATGGGCTCGACACACTCTTTTGTCTCCATTCTATGGGCCACCCTTTAGCCTCTTTTTTAGGGGGCGTGTTGGAGTCCCACTTTGACTAGACATGGGCCATTTGTAACATTTTCTTAGTTTTTAGCTTTTAATTTCAGGCTGGTTATGTTTCTGAAAACTTTTGGGATAAAAGGCTCGAGGACCTCACATAAAAAAGGCAAGGAAATAACTGACAGGCCAATGATGATTTTGGAAAGTATATATAGCTTCGCTTTTATAGTCAAATGGTGCCACCAATTGAAAATTTTTCTAGGTCCGTCTCTGCTATGGACTTTGACAGACTCATTTGCCTCCGCTTGAGGAGGCATGTTGGAGTCTTATATCAGCTAGACATAGACCATCAATCTTGTATATACATAGGAATCTCCCAAGTCGCATCTGTCTATAAAGGTTCTTTCAGAGAAAATTCAAAGGGGTTCCACATATCCCAAGGGGCAGTTTGGTTTGCGGAATTTGATGGAATTGGAATGACAAATTCCATTGACCAAATTCCTTTGTGATGTTTGTTTCAAGGAATGAATTGATGGAATTCTTTGAATTCCATTGAGTTCCACAATTTAAGAATTCATCATTCCTTGGCTTAAGTGAAGGAATTGAATTTCCACCAACCAAACACGTGATCAAATTCCATTCCAATTCCTTGCAGTGGACTCCAATTCCATCAAATTCAATTCGACGAACCAAACGGCCCTCCACAGTTTTGTATGTCTATATGCATTGTAATTTGTATACTAGCTTCTGTGAACTTTTCTTCTTTTCATGTATTGGCCTGTTGGGATCCCCTTGTAGTTTTTATATTAGCTTCTGGAAAATTTTCTACGGTTTGCGCGTTGGCATGTATTGTCATTTGAAATGCAAATAATTTGGTTTGGCTGCAAAATACAAATTTGTTTGTACTTTTGTGTCGGCAGACGTCGGTTGTTGGAAAAGGAACTTGAAATGAAGGAGATGAAGGCGCAATTGGATGACCTTATGTTGCAACAAAAAGAAACGTTGCAACAAAAAGAAATTATTAGAGAGGCTTCAACACAAACAACCTCTACGCAAAATGCAAAAGCAAGTACACTTACAAAGAAATCGAAAGAAATTGAGGATCAAACGGTGCAAAGTACAAAGGTAAAGGAAAATACAAAGGATACAAAGGAAAAGGAGAATACAAAGGATACAAGGGAAAACGAAAATAGAAAGGATAAAAAGGAGAAGGAAAATACAAAGGATACAAGGGTAAATACTAAGGATACAAGGGATAAGGAAAACACAAGGGATAGAAGCGAAAAGGAAAATACAAGGGATGGGAGCGAGAAGGAAAATACAAAGGATACAGGGGTAAAGGAAAATACTAAGGATACAGGGGTAAAGGAAAATACTAAGGATACAAGGGTAAAGGAAAATACAAGGGATATGGAAAATGCTAGGGATACAAGGGATAAGGAAAATACTAGGGATACAAGGGATAAAGAAAATACAAGGGATACAAGGGAAAAGGAAAATACAGGGGATACAAGCGAAAGGGAAAATACAGGGGATAAGGAAAATATAAAGGATACAAAGGAAAAGGCAAATACAGAGGAAAATCCGCCCGCAGAGGAATCACAAGAAATGGAGTGGCAAGCTATTACAATTCCCCCAAATCCTTCTCTAAAGGTAAGATAATATGTACATTCTTTCTTTGTTAGTCATTGTTGGAGTCCCACATCTATTTAATAAGAACCATCAAACCTTTAGGGGCTTTTTGGTTCGCGGAATTCAAAAGGAATTTGATGGAATTAGAATAACAAATTCCTTTGACCAACTTCCTTAGTGATGTTTGGTTCGTAGAATAAACTTGATGGAATCCTTTGAATTCCATTGAATTCCACAATTAAGGGCCTGTTTAATTTGTAGGAATTGAAAGAATGGATTAGATTTTATGTAGGGATTTGGATTTGAAATCCTTTTGTCTTTGGTTTGTAGGATTTGGAATGGATTTGAATTCCATTATTTATAAAAAAGAGTAATTGAGGAATCAATTAATAAAAGAGTAATTGCATAATTTTTATAACTTTTTATAACTTGTTTTTTTATAAATTATTTATAAAAAATGGAGTTCAATTCCATTTTAAATCCTATAAACCAAACACACCAAAAATTCAAATCCTTCTAATTCCAAATCCTTCCACAAAATCCAAATCCCTCAAAAGCATTTTGCCAAACCAAATGGACCCTTAGCATGTGACACTTAGGGGCCGTTTATCCAAACACTTACCACGTAAGCGACTACCAGTAGGGTGTCGCTTGTTTTTTAAGAGGTCTGAAGTCTTAAATCTGATTTTACATCTAAATAATTAGAGGTGGATGATCAATGATGTACCTCCTAAAATCTTAGAGGGCGGTAAGAGGTTTTCAAACCTATTCCTAAAAATCAAACATACACTCTTAAGTCTGCAAACCTCTTAATTTTCAGACTTAAGAGGTACTTTTTAAAACAAACGGCCCCTAAGAGTCAACAGTCGCACTTACCTTACCAGGTTAGATTCTAGTTGTGAGAATATATGGAACCCCCGTATGTAATCTCCAAAAGAGCCCTTGAGGAGAAAGGGGAGGTTCCAACATATGTAGTGAAGAATTGGTCCAAGTCTAGCCGATGTGAGACTCTAACACGCCCCCTCCAACGGAGGCTAGACGGACACGTATTGTCCCAGAGTGTCGAGAAGGTTCGGGCCAGGAGAGAATAGATTGCCCTACGCATCGTGTCAGTCCCTAGAGTGGTAGACCTTGGCTCTGATACCATGTGAGAATATGTGGAACCCCCGTATATAATCTCCAAAAGAGCCCTTGAGGAGAAAGGGGAGGTTCCAACATATGTAGTGAAGAATTGGTCCAAGTCTAGCCGATGTGGGACTCTAACACTAGTCCATCAAAACAACATCATATGCAATAATTTACCTGGTAAGCACCAACCGGGTAAGAGCCATCACCCTCACTAAATAAGACTTTCCGTCCTTGCCATCACTCTTACCAGGTAAGATTCTCGGTCCTTGACTTGGGGATTTTCATTAAAACAACTCTCTATCCCTCAAGGGTAGAGGTAAGGTTTGTGTACATCCTACCCTGGACCCCACCTCTGAATAAGATTTACTTTGTCTGGTCTGGTTTATAGCTTTAGGGCTAAAACAGTTTGCGTTCCTGACTGTGTTTTTTGTTATTAAATGGTCATAACAGGCAAAGCCTCTAACTCCGTTTGATATTTTTGCGGATTTGGGTATTGAATCTCCATTGCCGTTCCCAGAATCAAGGATACTCGACTCTAGAGCCGGAATCTGCAATAGGCCAATCCAAGAAGTTTTTATACAAACACAAAAGGTGAACATTTCATTTCTTTGGATTCACACGGGAAAGTGATCGTTATATACGTTTTTCCGGCAAATTTCTAGTTTGTCGGACCTTTTCCTAATTTATTCTCATGTCTAAATACAAATGTTGTAGGCTAATTGCACCCTCTATATTGTGACATGCAACCTACTAATTTCCTTCTCACACACATCAACATGAAGTTGAAAGTCTAATTTCACCTCTAAAAAATAAGAGGTGGATGGTGCACTTCTTAAAATTTTAGAGGATGATAGGAGGTTCTTAGACCTTTTCTTAAAAATGAAATAAACGGTCTTTAAGTATGCAAACCTCTTAATTTTCAGACTTCAGAGGTTTTAAGAGGTATTTGTAAAAAAACAAACAACCACTTAATTTATACATTTTCAATGTATGACTTGACGTGACTTTGACATAAATAGGGGTGCATATAGCAACACCAGAAAAATGGGACTTGGTAAATACAAAAGCTGGTTTTAGAGGATAACTATATAGCCTATCTTTCAACTAGATCTATACTCACAATTTGAGCCTTTTGCATCAAATTGTCAATCATTCTACATAAATCTTTAGTCTTATACCATCTTCAACATCAACATCATTTTTTGCTTTAGTATTGTGTAATTTTTGGTGCACATGGTTATTCATCTTCAACGTTATCATTTTTAACACAGAGCATGATATTCTAAATATATTATGCTTTTAACGTACCAAAACCAAACAGAAAAATGGTGTATGTGAATAGTATTGCATCAAATTTGATGTTTTACTTTTGATAACACCATTGTGGTTGATGTGAAAAGATAGTTTTGGTGTAATATTTACTGTTTACTACTTGCTTACTGCCTCTTACTGAGAGGCGATGACCCAATCCAAACCAAGCTCGAGCTCGGCTCATTTAAGTTCATAAAGCTCGAGTTCGGCTTGTTTCGAGCCTTACGTTTCAAGCTTGAGCTCGGCTCGTCAAAGATTTAGCAGGCTCGGTCTCGACTCTTTTGTCAGATGAGCCTACTCGTCTACCTGTAAATCAATGCTTAATCTGTTTTTTTATTTTTTATTTATAGTATTTATTATATATTAATTGAGGCTCGTTTAGGCTCGCGAGCCTAATCGAACTTAATCATAAAGGTTTGAGCTCGTTAAATAAATGAGCCTAAAAATGAAGCTCGAGCTCGGCTCGGGCTCGTTTAACTCAACCTTGAATCGAGCTTTTAACGAGTAGCTCACAAGCAGCTCGGCTCGCTTACACCCCTATTTACTGGTCCATGACGTTGACCTGGTGGGCTAAGGGATCAGTGCTGACTGGGTAAGTGATTAGGGCTTCTGACCCAGACCACACTTTATTATCCTGTTAGCGCCTACCCAGTTTGTGTCGATAACTTAAACACTTACCCGGTAAGCGCTTACGGGTAAAACTGAACACTATCACCTACCATATCGGACAATATTTTAGTGTCTCGAAACAATATCATATGCCACAATTTACCCGGTAAGCGCTTACCGGGTAAGATTTGTAAATCTCACTTACCAGGTAAGACTCTCGGTTCATACCATTGCTCTTACCGGATAAATATCTAGTCCTTGTCATGTTCATCTCATAAGGTAAATTGACCTAGTAATCACTTACTGGGTAAGTGTCAAGTAAACGGCACCTTAGTATGCATTCATTGAAAACGAGATTAAAACTCCATTAATCTTCTAATGGCATGATCTCGATCCACTGTTAGTGTTACTAATCTCCTGTTGGTTCAGATGGTACCAATTGCGCACGTCTGTATGAAAAAGCTGCCACTTGGTGAACAGAAAGGAAGAGTGTCGAGATGGAGACGAAGCCATGACGAATGGCTGATTCAGTTCAAGTGGAAGTGGCAGAAACCATGGAAGCTCTCGCAACTGATCAGAATCGGCGATGAGATCCGAAACAGCGATGAGACGTTAAAAGATCTGTCCATTAAGCTCGATCCAGCCACATGATCAATCTCACAACCATCTGTCTTCCTTCTACCTTTCTCTTGCTGGGTTCAAATCCAATTACAACATCCCAAGAGAGCAAGTAATTGCAGCCTTCAAGGTTTACCTTTGTTCCTTGTTTTCATCATTTCCACAATTCTAAAAATATCGAAAAGTACGACAAAATAGACCTTTTAGGCATCCTAATAGAATACTTAGCAGGACTTTTAGGTTATAGGACCAACAACTGTGTGTCCTATAAGAAGACGTTACAGTAGGATGAAGTTAGGCGACCTAACAAGTTTTATCGACAGATTTGGATGATCTAATAGAATACAAGAAATATATCGTCTTACTAGTCTTTAAAAAGGGGAATTTAACAAAATTAGAAATTTCAACCCGTTATATATGGATAAAGTCGTTTATGTGGATTAAACTGTCTGCATAGATTGAGAAGTTTTATGTTCTGGAGAGTTTTTTCATAGATGGAAGGAACTTCTTTATTTGAGAGAGGCAGGTTTGGAAAATTTTGACTTTCTACATAAAGCTCCCTCCTAAAAGCTTACTGAATAAGCCACTTTCTATACCATTAAGTCACTACCAAACAATCATATATAGCTGACCGAATAAGTTGCGAGTCTTGTTACGCTCATTAAGCTGCTAACAAACACGCCCTTAGTCATTTCTCTGCCAACTTTTCCAAGAAATCACTACCTCTACAAGTAAGACCTCAACTTCAAAAGGTGGTATCGGAAAGAAAACCATATATATGGCACTTGCGAAGGTAGTGACTTTTTGGAAAAGGTGGGAGAGAAACGGCTAAGCGGTAAATTTAACCTCTTCAAATGGCTATTTGTGCCATTTTCCCCTTGAAAGATATAGGTCACTTCTCAAAAATGTCTTATAAATTAGCTACCAATACAAACTTTTTTAGTATACGGCAAGATTCACATACACTCGTCATATTTGGTGGGACTTGGTTGCCTCTAGTAATGTTGGGTTACATGGGTCAATGACCCTTAGGGTGTGTTCGTTTTAAGGGAATGGTATGGAATGGAATTGGAAGGATTTGTATTTC
>LUCG01015398.1:0-10068 GCA_001633085.1 Carthamus tinctorius | reverse complement strand
CTCGAATCGAGCTTTTAACGAGTCGATCCCGAGTAGCTCACGAACAGCTCGGCTCACTTACATTCTTAGATGTGACATTTGGGTTAACAGGGTTCACCAAGGGTGCTATGGAACTATGGAAGGCCTAAAGAAGGGACGACGAATGATGTCACTGCTTATCCGGGTTCGATTCATGGGGTGAGTATGTGACGATACCCTGACCATGGATTGACTTTTAGGTCGGTTCATGGTCGTTGAGAATTAGTCAGGTGCTCGTATGGATCCCGAATAGGTTAAAAAATATAAATTTCTTTAATTTTTAGGGGGTGTTTGGGATTGCTTATTTAAAACAACATATGTTTATCTGTTTATTTGCTTATCACTGGTCGGAAAAGTTAAAAGCTTTTAACTTCTTTAAAAACTCGTTATCTGCTTGTTGGTGCCGCAATAAGCCTTTTGTCCAAACACCTAAAATTGTTTATCGCCGGTTGAATCCGAATTTATTTTTTTAGAGATAGTGTTGGTCACTCAACAGTGGGAAAAGACGTTTACTTTTTTTAATATTTAAATTTTTATAAATCGGTTGAAAAAATAACCCCAAATCATAATGCACAAAAAACAGGAATCAATTTTCCGTTTCTCCGATCTGAGAAATTGAATGAGCGGTAGCGAAGGGAGCTCCGGCGGAGGACATGCGGCCGGAGATGCGGCGGCGGCGGCGGCGGGGAAGAAGAGAGACAAGGCGAAAGTGAGCCGGACGTCGTTGATATTGTGGCATGCTCACCAGAACGATCCGGTGGCCGTCAGGAAGCTGTTGGAGGAAGATCGGTCTCTGGTTCAAGCCAGGGATTACGATAATCGAACTCCGCTTCATGTTGCTTCGCTTCACGGATGGATCGAAGTCGCCAAAATCTTAATTGAGTACGGTGCCGACGTTAACGCGCAGGATCGCTGGAAGAACACGGTATGAATGTTATGTAACACAAATGGAACATTACGCGTTTTGTATCGTGTTATTCTAGTTAGAGAATAGCTGAAATCGGTGAATCTAACAGATGATTTTGCCATGGCTGAATTTTACCGGTTTGAGTTGTTTGGATCCTAGCTGTTTATATGCTTAAAATGTTGAGGAAAATTCGTTGAACAAATAAGGTTTATTGCTCCACTCAGAAAGAATGAATTTTAGGTTTGTTATCAATGGTTTTAGATGAAGGACGTAAGGCACAATGAGCGATCATGCTTTAGTTTTGAGTTTGAGGTACTCATTAATTGTTCTGCCTTTGTCTTTCAGTAGGAACTTCCAGCACATTACCTTGTTGTGGTGAAAGGAAATATATGTTGGGAACATAAATGCTTCTATTAGTGCATATTGTTCATATTTTCACACACATGGCACTATCATGTTAATGATCAAGTGCTGATGCTTGTAGATTCTATTTATTTGCTTACATTTATTTAAAGGGGTCACCAAGTAGGCTTGACTGGCAATGATAGAAACCATGTAGGGTGTAGCTGTTTGAGTTGCTTGCAGCCTCTTTCAAATGTCAAACATGTAAGATTTATCTGAAGTCTGCAGGCACTCTCTTTTGGACTAGTGTAGTTAAAGGGATGTTTCTCGTGAAGCGCAAGCCTGGCATGGATAGGCAGTGGGTTGCAATTGTTTCTAGAAAACCATGTTGTGGTTAGCAGTTGATTGTTAAAATTCTGAATCATTAGATGCCTATCTCATAGAGCTAAAAGGTACAGGCAGGCACCCAAAACGTAAGGAGGGACTAATTTGGTCTTCCCTGGAGGTCGTTGTGAACTTTGTGCTGATGTGCAGCCATTAATGGCTCTTCTGTCTCAGTCTATAAATGCGACGTTGTATTCTCTGGTATCATCCCCTGAGTGTCCACAAATGTGGAGGAGATTTTTACATTATCTTAGAAAAACAATACAATCATGGTTTTGTAAATACTGACTGAAGCTTGTGAAACAAGGGGAGGGTGAGATGTACGCAGATTTACCTCTATCCGATGGAACGACTTTTTCGATATAAACTCCCGGTTTGTGCAGGAGTGTGAGTAAACAGGTAGCAGGAATTAAGATCAGCAAACAAACAGAGATCAGATTATGCCCGAGTACACTGAGACATTTGCACAATTGTTAATATGCTAACATTGACGAATATAGGATTATGATATACAAATATACAATAAACATTGCTTATTGCTCCTACATACTTGCTTTTGCTAGTAAAAAAATATTTTTCTTGATATTTTGACTAGTTTCTGACTATTGATTGCTGAGTTTCTCTTGGCTTATTTGGAGCTTTCATCTAGATTGATCAACTCAAAATTATTCTGTTATCTGAACTTGATATTGCTTGTGATAGCCTCTAGCTGATGCGGACGGAGCTAGAAAACATAATATGATTGAGTTACTAAAGTCATATGGTGGCCTGTCATTTGTAAGTTCAACCCCAAGCTTTCTTATTTGATTAGAATTTATTCTTAATGTTCTATTTTTTGCTACACTTTATGCGACATATTTCTTTTTTAATTTCAGTCAAGATTGTTTTTACCAATACAATATCAATCTTTTAGGATTCTTGTACGTAGGATCCTATATCTGCATCATCTTCTTGAAATTAGGGTCCACAATCCAATCTTTAAAAGAATACAGTAGGCAAGTTAACAAAAAAAAAAGGTAGGAGTGTGAGAATGTGAAAAGACGAGGTGAGTTTTATTGAGTCTTTGTTCTGCATAAAATTCTTAAGGCCATGAGATTATGTTGTCAAGTACTGCTTCTTTTCTCTTACAATATTCCAGAAAAATGATTTCTACAAATCAAGTACAGAGAAAATAATTCTTTTTTTTTGTTTGCATTTGTTTGGTACCTAATAACCGTTGTCCATGGAACATGAACATCTTCTGCAAAAATGTCTCATGAACAAGCTGCTCATATTGTTAAGTCCATATGTCATAACCTCTCTTATGTTATATAGAAAATGTTTTACCTTGGTCTGTAAAGCATCTGTGGAGAACAAGGACTTGGTTTCCTCTGAAGATGGTTCTACTTTCATGCCTGCTCCTACGAAGCAATATCATGGCAATTGCCATTACAAAATTGATGAAAATTTTGAATTAATTAGAGGGGAATATGAAAGATATTTTGCTCTTATATTTGCTTTCCCTTATGTGATTCAATGTAAAAAGATGTTTCCTACCTTTATTTGGTATAGTTGCACGATTTTTCTTGTCTTGTATGATCTCCCTACTTCTCTGGGAGTGACAACCCTCCCTCTCTCCATGTGGAACTATTGTTGTTTTTACATTTCCCCCACATCTTAGCACTGCCTCTGGTTTTTACAATATTCACTATTCGTTTACCTTTCAACTTTCTAGATAAACTAAACCTACTTCCTTCAGCCAGCTCTAATATATTAACAACGGGAATTGTCCCTGAAAGGCTCCTTCTTGCTTAGTGACAAGGCTTTTTTTAGTAACAAATCATGGTCATCAGAAGAGTGAAGAAGACACCATATTGATTAGCATTGGACATTCTTAGCTGTATGCTGGTCAATGAGAAGTTATCAAAAGTAGTGGATACATTAAATGACATTAATTGCAACAAATGGTAGTTTGTGAATCATCTCGATTTTCAGCAGAAGTAGTTGCATATTTGCAAACCTGATTCTTATTTTTTTTTCATTTTGTTTTATTTTCAGTAATGTTAACAAACATTCTTAAGGTGATCTCTATGCTCTTATAGATTTCAAGTTTTGGCATATTTTGTGTAGGGCCAGAATGGAAGCCATTTTGAACCAAGGCCTGTGCCACCACCTCTTCCAAATAAATGTGATTGGGAAATTGACCCTCTGGAGCTGGACTTCACAACCTCACACATGATAGGCAAGGTCTGGTTTTGTTTGCTAGAATCTTGTCAATTGAGTGTTTAAATACGTGAAATGTAAAAATATGACAACCGAGGACATACGTCTTTTATATACTCCATGATTGAATTAAGTGTCACATTCATGATATGTGATTATTTGCTACTTACCATCAGAGGTCTGAAGATCATATGATATTTTGGAGTGACATGTGAAAACAATTATCTTTGTACATTTCTTCCTATTTCATTAAAACTAGCAAGTTTGGCCATGCAAAATCTTGTAAGAAGTCATTGGTCCAATGGCGCAAGTGGCGTGAGTCCTATAATAGTTATTTCTCTTTGGTAGATGTGAATTTCAGCTGCAAATTGTATCTTGTGCACTTGAAGGGAAAGAACTTGCTAAAGTACAAATTCTTTTTGTTTTTGTTTTTCTATTCATTTGAACATAACCATATAAAGTAGGTTTGAATGTTAGTCACTGGACTTTGAATGCACTTCATGTTTCATCTGTATTGACATTATCGATGATAACCATTGCTGCTAATAGGGGTCCTTTGGTGAGATTGTAAGAGCATGTTGGCGTGGAACACCTGTAGCTGTTAAGCGTATACTTCCAAGTCTCTCAGATGACAAACTGGTGATGTGAGTTCCGTTGTGTTTTATCTATTTTGGTCTTGAGATGTGATGTAGTCTTTGCATTTTCAAAGTTTGTAAAAAATGCATAAGCTGCAAGAGCGCTTTTGCTTATACGATATAGATTTTTACTTGCAAAATATTGCCCCTTATGTAGTAGACTATGGGGCCTTTTATGGTTATACCGAAGCTAACCGGGTATGGTGCTTACCCGGTATAAAGTTATATTTCTTAAAGTACCTTTGCAACTGCAATGGATAAATTTGCTTATTTTCGTTTGCCATACCAATCCAGTCAGGACTTCAGGCATGAGGTGAATTTGCTGGTCAAACTTCGCCACCCTAACATAGTGCAATTTCTTGGAGCTGTTACTGATAAGAAGCCGTTAATGCTGATCACCGAGTATCTGCGCGGGGTAAATGATGAAAAACATCTAGTTGCCTGAATGTAGAACTATCTTCCCTCCCCACACACACCACATAAGACACGAAAAAAAGAAACAAAAACAAAGAACTTTATGGTCCTAAGGTCAGAACATTGATTTGTGGATGCAGGGTGATCTTCACCAGTGCCTAAAGGAGAAGGGTGCACTAAGTGCGGCAACAGCTGTAAGCTTTGCTTTAGACATTGCCAGGTACTTTTTATACCCTTTATACTGCTTATATATTATGTCAGATAGCGACCTTTGTTACATTCGCACCTTCAACAGTGTATTCAAGGTGGTGTATCCTATTTCTTATTAGTTGTTCAAGATGATGCAGTATATAAAAATGCATAGTTGTAAGAATATTGATGGAAAACTATATGTGATTTCTTGTGTTTGCAGAGGCATGGCTTATCTTCACAATGAGCCCAATGTCATCATTCATAGGGACCTAAAACCAAGGTATGCATTTTTGTACTTTGGTAATGAACTTGGTTTCGATTCACCTTTTGGCGCTAACCTTGGAGGTGGCTTATTTTTTAGGAATGTTCTTTTAGTCAACTCAAATGCAGATCATCTCAAAGTTGGAGACTTTGGACTTAGCAAACTCATCAGAGTTCAAAATTCCCACGATATATACAAAATGACCGGCGAGACTGGCAGTTGTATGTTATTATATAACCTATAACTATATCCCCCCTACAATTTTTATCTCTCTTAGAATTTGCCACATTCACGTCTCTATAATCCTTCCTGGTCTTTTCATGGTATATAATGCAGATCGTTACATGGCTCCTGAAGTCTTTAAGCACCGTAAATATGATAAAAAGGTTGATGTGTTCTCTTTTGCAATGATATTATTCGAGGTACTTTCCGTTTTTAATTAAGAACGTGATAAAAGGATAGAAAACAGATAATATAGATCTCTTGACCACGGCATTGTTATAGATGCTTGAAGGTGAGCCACCACTATGTCATTATGAAGCTTATGAAGCAGCAAAATATGTCGCAGAAGGAAACAGACCTGTATTTAGAGCAAAAAATTACACTCCTGAACTCAGAGAGTAAGTCAACATCTTTATTTTATCTGTCCCACTCTATTTCTTTAGGGGTTTTTTGGTTGGTTTTCCATTTAAGTACTGTATCGATAAAGTTGTCTGTGTGGATTAATCTATGTAAACCGAGAAAGTTTTCGTTGGGGAGCGCTTTTTCATAGATGGAAGAAATGTGTTTTTTAATTAGGAGTGGCAGGTTGAAAAACTTGGCTTTCTGCATAAAGCCCAAAGCTTACTGAATAAGCCACTTCCTATACCATTAAGCCACTACCAAACAGTCATGTATAATTGACAAAATAAGTTGCGAGTCTCATTACGCTCATTAAGCTGCTAACAAACAAACCCTTACACTTACACAAGCCATGGTTTTTATGGAAACAACTCTTACTCTTTAGTAGAAGTCATTGGTGACCCCACCTTAGGTGGGATATACTGGCTTTGCTTGGTTGGTGAAGGATCGTGTGAGAAGGTGAGGTTAACGTGAGAGGTGGATCTGAACCGTTGATCACTTTTAATCTCATGCCTTCCCATGAATTGCGCTTTAGAAGGGAATTGATCCGCTGCATCTCATCCTAGTGTGCATCCACTTCTCATCCAACAGTTGATAACCACTTCTCACTGGAACCCATCCCTGTTTGGTTTGGTTTGTTTTAAATATCTAACAAGTAGAATATTGGTACGATGCTGATGTGATTGTGTTTGACATGGTAGGTTGACGGAGCACTGTTGGGCGGCAGATATGAACAAGAGACCTTCATTCTTGGAGATTCTAAAAAGGCTCGAAAAAATCAAGGAAACAACACACCCAGATCACCATTGGCATATCTTTACGTAACCAGTTCAATTGCCAGTCGTTCGATACCTGTCCAACACATCATCCGTTTGTGAACACATTCAAGTCCAAAACCTGATTGCAAGGATTGATAAAGGTGAACACCAATTTTAGTTTTAAGTTTAAAATGATGAGCATTTGTAGCCAGTTTTACACCCTCGGTTTCTTCTTCTCTTTCCTCTTTCATGCAACTCCGGTTTTAAGGCGAGTACTAAAGAACTTCAGGAAATCTCAACTTTTATTCAGACTCAAAGAATGAAACACATTTTACTTGTTTGCATTGTTCTGCTACTCTTTTTTAACCTTTTCCCTTGTAAATGGTATATTTATTGGCCCTCTTTTTCCTGAAAGATAATGTTGAAGATTACTTGGATCTTGCAAATGTGATGATTCTATTTGTATCATTGCCATTAACATTTGGTTTATGACCTTCTTTATCGAGAACATCTATGATCTATCGGTTTCAGTTAAGAGAATCCATAAGTTTTTATTTACTACATCTGTTTGTTGGGAATACTGGTCTGGTTGAGGATCAGTGGTACCCAACCAGATCCAAATTCTCAACAAGTAAACTGTACAAGACTAGTAGTTTCCATTTCTTACTAATTCAGTTTGGAATTTGGATCGAGTTGAGGGCCTCGGTCTTGACTCAAGCTTGAAGTAAAAAAGCTCAAGCCTGAATCCCGACCCTAAAAAGCCTGATCACGCCAACTTATTTTTCAAGGTGCAATTTCAAAGCCCGTTGGACGTATCTTCAGACGCAAAATTCGAATCTATATTTAGGTTTACATAAGGCTATTTGAGAGCGTCTTCATCATATTCTCCAAATTCTTCTTTTTTCCGAAATGAAAGAATTGATGTTCAAATCTCTAAAAAGAAAATTACATTTGACAACTTACATTTTGAAGATTACAACATTGATTATATCATCAAAAATTTTAATTTCTCTTTTAAGCATTTAGTTTTCAAAGTTTTTCATTGGTGGGAATATAATAGAATTCTTCAAATTCAAAGAATTTCACACACTCTCCTACTTTCTCCTTGATTTAAGAAAATCTATTGGAGCAAAAAAAAAAACTCGATCAAAATCTCCATTTTTGACCGTATGCCAACCATTGGTCGTTTTCTCATCTCTACCGTTTCACCGCTAGTGGAAAATGACGATTACGTGATATAACAACTTGATATTATAATCAACGACCAACAACTACAGATCCCGAATTCTTCATTGTACGTAAAAAACCCGTGGTCTACAACTATAAACCCAGACATACATAAAGGGTCGCCCGATGCACACATTTTTTCCCCTTTTCGACTATGCTATCATATAAAAACCCCTAAATGAGCTTCTTCTTTTCGAAAAACGACTTTAAATGCCATAGTTGTAATCCTGCCACCGACAAGCAGACGAATAGCGAAACAAAACTCAACAATGCCATTCTCGAATTTGTCTTGTTGTTAAGCTGTTGCATATCTTGTTCCCTGTAACAAACATACACAAAACAACGTTATGTTGATATTGTACGCGATCTTTGACTTTTCAAAGTCAAAAGAACTAGTGTTTAGGTTTTCATAATCAAGTGACTCATGATGATTCACAAGTGAATAATCAAGTGAATGATGATGATGATTCACATGCGAAGCACGCAAAGCACAAAGGTAATACTATCTATGCAAGGATTGTTTAGTAACCTCTCTCGGAGATAAAACATCTCCTCATGTATGGAAGNAAAAAAAAAAAAAAAGTGAATGATGATGATGATTCACATGCGAATCACGCAAAGCACAAAGGTAATACTATCTATGCAAGGATTGTTTAGTAACCTCTCTCGGAGATAAAACATCTCCTCATGTATGGAAGTAACGACATCTGTAAGCTGCTTCAGCTCTAATTGCATTGCCTGCAAAACCAACAAATTTGCTAATCAATGTTAAGAACGTGAGGTAAAAGGGAAACCCCGTGTTTATTTTTGTATATTTGTCCCAAGAATACGTTTATTTCGTAAATGAGATGGTATGCAATAGATGTTAAAACAAACCACATGAACCCTGTTTGGTTGGTTTTCCATTAAGTCCCGTATGGATAAAGTTGGCAGTGTGGATTAATCCATCTGTACAGATTGGGAAATTTTTTGTGGGGAAGGGTGATTTTTTCACGGATGGGAAGGAGCTTGTTTTTTTTAATAGGAGGGGAAGCTTATTGAATAAGCCACTTTCTATATCATTAAGCTACTACCAAACAATTATGTATAGCAAAGGCTTATTAAACTCTCATTAAGCTGCTAACAAACTGGCCCTTACCTTGGTTTGGCTTTCCATTCCGTCTACTATGATGACTTTTCTCACAATGATAAATGAAATCATGTGGATTGCGGTAATGGTACACAGACATGTGAAAATGCACGAAAGGTACTTACATCTATGGAACCTTTTTTGGCTACATTAGACCAATCCTTAGCAGCCACACCGGACCTCCAATCGAACTCGATAGGAATCTTGACACGTGGATGATGATCGATTGCAAAAAAGCAAGCCATGTAATCCCCACCCTCGATCGCCTGAAACGCAAATTGGCCTGACTGCACATGGTCCGCATAATGATGGGAATTCCCAGATATCGACGTCACCTATGTTTCAAAAGCCACAACAACCAAAGGGAGAACAAGTTTGATTAGATTGTCGCAAAAGCATCACAACCGATCACGTCTCAATACCAAATTCGCAAAAAAAAATGGAGAAATCGAATACCATTTGCAGGAATATGGTCGTTAGACTTAAAAGAGAAACCAAAGTCCTAAGAGCATCAACTGCAATGCAATTTCTAACACACTTTCTAAAAGTGTCATGTCAGCTTTAGAAATTTATCTAGAAAATATCGTCCGCTACAATGATTTATAACCACTTTTTAAAGTGACGTCTGATCATAAAAACGATATTTTAATATATTAATGTTAAGTTCATAAGAAAATCAAATACAATGTTAAACTTATAATTTAATAGATAAAAACTATATCGATATTAATTAACGATCGACTATTTATGATTTTTATAAACAAACAGAAATAGGGGTGTGCAGAAATCAACCGATTCAATTACAAACCGACCGATAATGATTGGATATCCAATTGTAATTGGATCNGGTTCTTGGATGGTAGTCTAAAACCAACCAAAACCGACCGATCCAATCCAATTGACCATCCAATTTCAACCGACCGGACCCATCCAATCATCATCCAATGACTCATCCAATTACCATTATTGTATTGTAT